>CM042330.1:5603808-5641308 GCA_023566125.1 Zingel zingel
GTGGCTAAACAAATGCATGTTTAAATATATTATCAAATATTACCACATAGAAGCTGTGCACATTGCTGTCAACCTAGCATATTTCTTTACCCCTGAGTGTTGCTTTACTGTTAGCTCTATTAATCTGTCCATTAGTGCTTTGCATGCTGAACATCTTCAGGATTGTTTGTTGTCCATCATAAAACGATGACCAAAGTAAGACAGTTAGGGTACTAGGTACGACAAAAACTTTACTAGCCAAGTAAGTGTGCACATACAAGGAATAAGACTCCGGTATTTGCATTGCTCTCAATGTACAAACAGAAATAGAGATAACGGTTAAGAACAAGGAGAATGAAGCTGGACAAATAAGGTAAGGGATAGACAGGACTATTATGTACATAAGTATTTGAACAAGAAGGGGAATATATAAATATACATAAAAATGACAAACAGTTTGTCAGTTTAAACCTGTGGCTGCTGAAAATACAACCTTCTGTTTACACCACATGAAGGAAGGGGATCAATACGCCAGCTTAAATCAAGAAAATCTCAGTATAATTAATATTTAGAAGTGAAGCACTTACAATCAATCAATCAATCAATCAAACTAACTGACATTGATTTGGGCCTTAGAGGCCAGCCATATTAGTGATTTGAAATTCAAATTTCTCTACATTTTGTGTTTGGGTGGAACATCCACCACACTCTTTTATATTCACTTACGCTGTATATAGCTTAAATCACCCTTGATGTAATGCACTCTAAAAGAAAATTGAAACTAATTAAAGAACTCGCTTTCTGCTGGTTATCTGCACACATGTACTTAGCTGCGCTTGACTTAGCCATTTAACTGTGTTTAATAACTCTTGTTGACAACCTATATTGGCAATATTCACTGTATATTTGGAGCATTTTTAGCCGCTAAATTGCAGCAGTGCACCTAATGAGGATAAATATCACAGAACAAGGCCTCCCACAGTCACAGCAACACACAAGTGAGCGCTCTATCACATCGTTAGCAGCCTCTGAGTCAAATCAAGTCAACGTTGTTAGAAGGCTTAGGGGCAAAGGTTAGAGAGACAGACAATTGATTTATCCGTAGTCACAATGGAGGGATGATATAGGGACGACTGAATGTATGAAACAACATGTAGCGGCGAATTTGATTGGCTGTATGTGTGTCCGACATAGCTGAAGACCTAATTCAATTCAATTTTATTTATAGTATCAAATCATAACAAGAGTTATCTCGAGATACTTTACAGATAGAGTAGGTCTAGACCACACACTATAATTTACTGACACCCAACAACTCCAGTAATTCCCCCAAGAGCAAACATTTAGTGCCACAGTGGCGAGGAAGAACTCCCTTTTAGGCAGAAACCTTGAGTGGTGAGGAAAACTTCCCTTTAGGGAGAAATCTCGGACAGACCCAGGCTCTTGGTAAATGGTGTCTGACGGTGCCGGTTGGGAGTGTGATGAACAGTGGCAATTATAGTCACAATAAAGATAATGGAACTATGACTAGATATAGTAATAATTGTTGTAGTAGTTCATGGCGTAGCAGGGCATGAGAGCTGTGAATGAAACCTCCATGGGGGAAAAAATATCCTGCCTGTTAATCAACATCGAAAGCCATGATAAGAGTTTTTAAATGCACTAACTCGTTTTGTTACTTAACGACGACCAGTGTTAGGGAAGTTACTTTTCAAAAGTAGTGTTTGCTCGTTACTCGTTACTTCTTAAAAAAGTAATCCGTTACTTTACTTAGTTACTCCCTATGGAAAGTAACTTTTTACTTTACTCGTTACTTTGACGTTTTAACTTTGACTTTTAAAAGCAGGCGTCTCTGGCAGAAACTGAAGTTAATTATACAAAACCTATCTTTGACCATAAAGCCAATCTCTGGTTTATCAGTGAAGTAAATCACTAAATTCCCCAATACAGCAACACTGTGTGATATGGCTTTTGATCCATAACTGAACCCGGACGTGGCGGCTTTTCACAAGTAACCAAGATTTGAAAATGGTGAAGCAATTGGGCACTGACTAATGTGCAACAACGCAGTCGGACAGAAATATGTGCCAGTACTACTCTGTATATTAGTGGGTACTGGTCAGTGTAAGCTCTGAATCACATCATCATTTTCACTTAATAAAAAGGCTTATCGCAACTCTTGTTGAGTTTCTATTGAAACTGTCACATGTTTCTTTGGGCTGCAGAGCTCAGATATGAATGTTTTTGTCACATTAACTTAACTCAAGAATGTTCATTTATGCCTTTATACAATCTGCAGAAGAAACAGCGTGACTTTAAATTGTTATAGTGATCACTGTTCCTCATATCATTAGAACAAGATTTTCGTTTTTTTTAATTACAGATTACCTAACATCAGCAGTATATATTAACTCCCATTGTTAATGTAATTATCATTTTCCATTATTTTATCTTCTCTTATTGCTTATTGATTGGTTCTGCTGTGTCTTTCATTGAAACATTATTTCTGCTGCAACAACTTATCTTCTCCACAGGGATCAAACGTTTCATCATATTTGAGGTTAAACCCCCTCCTCTGGATCGGATTCATTTGTTGTTCATGTAAGCACACTTCCCACTGAACTGCTAAATCCAGAGTTAAGTAGAGAACCAGCTCAATAATTGAATGAAGTCATGGCTCAAAGACAGAGCAGTTTGTGAGGCACTGCCGCTGCGATGTCTGCCTTTCAGGATGTCAGGCCAGCTCTGTGTTTGAAAATAAAAATTAATCACCCATTGTAATTTTAAGACGCTGACAATCCCCGGAGTCAGACTGCAGCTGAGAGAGTCTAAATTCTGTGTCCCTCCTTCTGTGACACAGAAACAACATTTTACAATCACAGTGAACAGCGCAAAGCTGTAAAACTGCCTCTGCATTTGACTTTATTTTTCTTTTCCAAGCGAAATATCGGTGTGACAACCTGGCACTGAAGTCGCCGTGATCGAGGTCCCACAATGCATTTCTGTCTAATCGAGTCCAGCGTTAGCAGCAGCAGTCTGGAGACAATTAGATCAGACCGCCTGATTCTCTCATCAGTATGCTGCTGTTGACATTTCACTGCCCGCTTCATCGTCTCTCAGACAGACACACAGACACACACAGTCAGGTATGAAGGATACCGGCATACAAGGGTGTAATTTGGTTTGAGAAGGGGACGACAAAATAGGGGGTTTAGGGGTCCTCTGCCAGAAAAATGTTTTCGATTTGAATCCCATTTCTACATACATTTATGGACTATGATGATACAAAATCCAGGAAATATTTAAGGTGATCATAATGATAAATTCTGCTAGAAAAAAATAGTACTAAATAAGGCTGTTGGAACAAATTCCAAAAGTCAAATATAATTAAAATCAAAATCAATACTATTCGAATGTTAAAATTACTATTCAAATGCGTTTTTTATGAATAGGTTGGCTAACGTTAGCTAATCTCCCTCTTCTCATGTCACGTCTGATGAACAATAAGTTATGGGAGTGAGAAACACAAGGCATTGTGAGCTAACGTTACGTACCGAGCAACGTTAGTACGGGGGGGAGTGACAGGCTGCGGCTGGAAATCGGAAGAAGGATGGGAAGTTGTTTTAACATGACTTTAAAATCGACATCCACCAACATCCAAAATGCTTGTTATCATTAGTTAGCTCATTCTGGTTTTTCTAACTGCGTCGCGAGTTTTAGGAGCTTAGCTGGGAGCTTCATGGAGGCAGCTAAAGTTAATGTTAGCTGCCCTACAGCAGTCAGAGTTAGCTTCAACTTCATATATATTACCTTCTAACAGCTGTATTCTCAGTAACGTGACAATGTGAAAGAAACAGGTTGCTTTTAAATCACTAAAATAGTAGTGACAGTACCGTTTGGCTTAGTTATTAATGCCGTTAGCATCGTGGCTAACACTATTGTTACTTAGTTTATGACAAGTCGTTTCGGCTGTGCTTTCTAACATAATGTCATTGTGCTAACCGAGCACCGTTAGCCTTTACAACAGAGCCGCTTCACTACACTTGTTAGATAATGTTTCATTACAGAGTTCTCTGTTGATTTGTGTTTGTCGCTGTGTGCGTGGTGGAAAATAATGTAAACAGAGAGCGGCGTGCCAGAAATGCAATGCGCCATGACGTAGGTCCCCTTCAAGGCCAGGCTGATGTTGGATGTCCCTCTAGTGGACAGACCGTGTAACAACAACCACAGGCTTATAGTGGCATTGGCAATGCATAAGCCTGAGTAGTGTAGTACATATTTATAACAGGCTGCATATGAGCATTAAATATAAAAAAGGGTTAACATGCTCTGGTTTATTTGCATTTCTTTAAAGCAATCACAATCGTCATGGGCGGCGTTAAGCGTCGGACCGCGCAACGGTGCCTCTGCAAAATTGCGTGGGAAGGAACTTGTTTTGGTGGAACGTGTGTACGTTCAAAAGTTGTTTTAGTCGTGCAACAGAAAACTCTGATTGGACAGATAGTCTAGCTAGCTGTCTGGATTTACCCTGCAGAGATCTGAGGAGCAGTTAACCATAGTCCTCATGAACTCAACGGAGTTTTAAATGCCAACACAAAAGGAAGCGTGTTTATATTTGACTGTAGTTAGAAATTCACTTATACTCTAATGTTTACTTGTTTACTTATTTACTTTTTATTGGCCATTTTGGCCTTTTGGTGATTGTAATGTATTGATGAATATATGCTGGTGGTGTGTATTGCGGCTGTAAGCAGTCCAACATATTGCTGCCACGAGAGGCTAAACACTGAGAGATACACACTCTGACGCGCTCAAGATTGTATTGCAATGATTTTTATTCTTCTTCTTCCACACGTAAAATACACTTAGCACTGCAGTTACCAAATGTACTTGTTACCTGGTGTGTAGAATAATTGTGTTAATGCAGCGTAATGCATGATGTGGTCAACAGAAAGTGTTCGCTCCCAGGCTCACCAACTCTCTGTCAATGCCCAAAAAAACCCGGGTGCACAAGTGAAGCAAACAAATAGATTATCACTTCCGCTCAAACCGCGATGAAAACGCCCACCACCTGCCATATCAGTGCACAACACAATAATCAACAAACAACATAAATGAGACCATAAACAGCATCCAATATGTGGCTCCTACAGTGTGGTTGTTGTTTAGTTTTTTGTCTTGTTTTTGTTTTTTGTTTGTTTTTTGTTGAGATTTAATACTTCTCTGTTATGTAATTACTGTGTTATATGTTGGGACCCCCTCGAAAACGAGATGATACATCTCAAGGGGTTTATCCTAATAAAGAAATTTGAAACAAGCCCAAGGCAACGGACATCAGGCCTACGTGAGTGAAATCCGGCTGAATTTTCGTCGGCAATGGAGCAATCACGGAAGTGGAATGTCGAGGATATAGCCTAATATAAACGTAACCGATTGTGTTAAATGAAAATCCTATTGTGGCAAACTTTGTGATATGAATAAATATCTTATTATTGTCCAAAATTAAAATCAATATATTGTATCATAATATCCGGGCAGGAACAATGATTCATTGAGGATACATGAACGTATATCTTAGTTTAAGTGGTGAATAGAAAATACCACATAAGTTCAGCTGAGAAACAGTGTAAGTAGGCAAAATATTAAAAGTATCTTGATACACATGGGAAATAATAAAAAGTTTAAATGTACCTAGACTATGAACACAAACACATGTTGCTCTCATACAAGCCAGGCTCCCTCTCCCATAAATACAATAAAACCAAAGAAGTAATAAGCAGGAGTTCAGTTATAGATTCTATCATGATATGAACAAACATAAGACAAGCCTTTATTATCTCACAGGTGAGAGCACATAGCCTATATACACACACACACCATCTATCCATGTACAAACTAACTACAGATAATATTCAGTAACACATACACAGAACATACACACCAAGAATATTGCATGGTACCATAGGCCTACAGTACTCCAACAGGCCTATATTGCACATTCTCCTAAAAAAAAACATTGAATATTGCACAGACCAAATGTAAGTAAATTCTGATAAACAGCTTGCATGATGAGGTAATAGAAATCCCTAAAACATCCAAAACCAGTTCAGCCCTTATAGTCTACTATTCAAATGTAGGCCCTATCACTTTGGACATCAACCCCAAGACAAGCCAGACAAATACAAGAAATTAACTGCACAACTCCTGCAACATTTCCTTGATTTGAATGCAAATGCACACACAGCAAATGAATAAACAGAGATTCAGCAAACTGGGAAGCTAGCAGCAACAACACCTGCAAGCATGCAGAAGCCATAAACGCCAATAATAATTCATGCTCATGATTATAAATCTGAAAAGAACGAACCGAGAAATCCACAAGCACGGCCTGTGTCAGAACAGCGGTAGCATGGGCGACTGTCAGAGCAACATGTCAGGTCGTAATGTCCGCGCTTTCGCACCTGCTTGGATCTGATTGGACGTTACTAGCCTCACGCCTGTGTATGAGCCAATCATTGTGAAGCATATTGAAAACGGCTAAGCCAACTCAATGGGAGAAAATATTTATGCATCAAAATGATGATGGGGCATTTTCTAAGTTTTTAGGAACCCACACAGCAACATTGTCAAAATGATTAAACATATAGCCTAATGAGATTTTACATTAAAAGTTCATTCTTGATGAGGAAATATTTTTGACCCAAAAAGCCTGGAGCCTAGAGTAAATGATGAGTAAAGATTTTGTTTGTTTTTTCACACATTTTTATTGTTTTCTGAAGACAACATTTGGTCATAACAACATCCATGACATAATTTCATCATGTTGCTGAAGTCTGGGGATGGAGCAAGTCCCTCTACCAGCATGCAACAGTCCTGGAACATGGAGGATCAGACAATAACAATAACACACAGGTTGTGTGTGCCATTGAAAGTGTTGGCGTACTCTTTGAAGGGACAGAAAAAGTGTGTAGACCAGGAGTCAGTCAGTAACATCTAATGGAGGTTATGATTTTATAATTTACTTTGACTTTTGGTTCCAAATAAGTTCAGTTGATCGTCTGACCGTTCATGTTCCTTCAGCTGATAATCTCTATTTAAATGGCATCATGGTGCAGATGTCAGGAATGACGACGGTGAGTGCAATATTATAACTCTGCACAACGTCTTAATGTTCCTAAATGAGAAGAAGTTTCATCTTGCGGTTTGTGGGGAGTGAATTCAAACACTGTTTGTGCCCACACACACACACACACACACACACACACACACCTGTCTGCTGCGGATCCTCACAGGCCGGAGGAGGCTTGTGATTGACAGCTGGTTGGGATCAGGTGGAGCTGCTGCTGCTGCTGAAGGATTTTGAGGGCAAACGGAGCCTCAGAGAGACATTTAGAGTGACGTCCTCACAGCGAGACGGAGAGTGACACAGCAACAGATGTGACAGTTAAACCCTGATCTGACCTGCCGTCTGTGCTCTCTCTCACACACACACACACACACACACACACACACACACACACACAAATGATGGTATTTTTGATAATACCATTAGTCTCTCTTTCCCTTGCTCATGTGTTAGACAGAAATCCAAACAAACACATACACACACACACACACACACACACACACACACGCACACACACACACACACACACACACACACACACACACACATACACACACACACACACACATGTGTTTGCCAAAGGTTGAAGTGGGCTCAGACATCAGCTTTAGAAAGTGTGAGTGCTTGAGAAAAAGGAAAATAAGGCCTGAACTATTTTTGTCATTTAAAAGATGGCATTGAGCATTCTAGAACCAAACAATGATGTCAGAAGAAAACAACAACGCCTGAGTCCGAGTCATTTTATTTCTGCCATCTAAAACATTTCAGTCCACCAGACCTTGAACATCACTCAAAATGTCGTCAACATCAATTTTGGTAAGAACTCACTACATTAAACTGTTCACTTTGACAAAATCATTTTCCATTTTACTGTTTCATTTCATTCTGTGTCAAAACGTTTTCCTCCACGGTCCTCTCTTTAGTTTTTGATCGTGGAAAGAATTATCATTTGCCTCGATATAACCAGAAATGTTGCGAGAACTAAATGATCACAGCATGTAGAAATAAGCAGGGAGAAAGTGTGGAAAGTCAGTCAATGTCACACTTCAAGTGGGACATATCAATATTTGTACATTCAATTCAATTTTATTTATAGTATCAAATCATAACAAAAGTTATCTCAAGACACTTTACAGATGGAGTAGGTTTAGACCACACTCTATAATTTACAAAGACCCAACAATTCCAGTAATTCCCCCAAGAGCAAGCATTTAGTGTGACAGTGGTGAGAAAAAACTCCCTTTTAGGCAGAAACCTGGGACAGACCCAGGCTCTTGGTAGTCTGACGGTGCCGGTTAGGGGTGTGATGAGCAGTGGTAATTATAGTCACAATAAAGATAATGGAACTATGACTAGAAATAGTAGTAGTAGTTCCTGGCGTAGCAGGGCACTGCAGGGCATAGCAGGACGTAGCAGGGTACTATGCACTATATGCTTAATGTGAAGTCTGGCACGCATAGTGACAAACCCACAGATATTCATCACCAGACTCTGTAGCTTGATCGTTTTAGCATCTTTTAGTTTGTTGTTTTGGTTTTCTGGTCCTCAACTTCATTGTTCATTGTTTTGGTCCATTCTCTACGCTCTCATCAACCTCGTTTCACAGCAGCAGTTTTCAGGCAAAAAAGCTCTAAACTCTACACACTATCTGTTTAGCACCACAGAGCACACAGACACAGTTAGCGACTAGTGCGCAAAGTGGAGCATATAGCAGCTAAAGAGCCAGTTTTACAGCTAATTTCTAAAGTAATGTCAATATTGGACTTACCTTCGTCGGGGGGCCAGAACCATGACTCCAAATAAATGTTATTGTCCCTCTCTGTCTGCTGGATGTGTAACTAGGCAACTATTTGCTAACACATTCCCCATGTTGACTTTATATGCTGATAATGAGTCAGTGTTCACAGGTTGATTGCCAGAAATTGATTAATTAAAGGTTCAGTGTGTTTAGTTGTTTATTATCAAAATCTGTGTTGCCCATTCACAAACTTGTCCTTTTTAATGAATATTTACCACCACCATCAATTCCAAGTATTCCTTTTGGCTTGAAATTTTACATTTGCGTTCACATGAACTGGGGTAGACGCTCTATATTCATGCGCCATCTTGTACTGCTGCCTGTCTTGGCCAGGACACTCTTGAAAAAGAGACTTTTAATCTCAATGAGTCTTTTCCTGGTTAAATAAAGGTTAAAAAAAAAATAAAAATAAAAAAATACATTAGCCGGTAAGGGACATACAGGACATACTGCTCCACCTTTCGTGTTTTCTCTGTCACATGATAAACTCACAGGTGCTGCTAATGCTGCTAATGGGTATCGTAGCTTCCCGGCCCCGGCAAGTTTGAAGAAGCAAACATGGAGGACCACACCTATTCAAAATCCAAATTTCAGGAACAGGAGTCTTCTTCTTCATCCCAGAAAAAGAAAAAGGAGATTGAAAAGAGCAAGAGACCGTCTTTTTGTAGTGTGAAGGCTACCGTAGCTGTAATACGTACTTTGAACTGCGTGGCGCGAGAGAGTTGATTGCGATATATGATCTCAACTCTAGATGGGAGAAATTCCCACACATTGGACCTTTAAAGCTTTAATTCTAAAGACTAGTGGAGCAAAGTTGCAAAGTGTTAGTATGGAAACAAAATGTACTTGGGGTTTTATAGGTGGTAAACTATGGAGCACAATCGATTCAACTCGAGTAAATTAACACTAAACAGTTTTGGGTGGGCTATAATCCATTTCAATTACATAATTGCTGCTGCTAAACTGCACAAACAACTCCTGAAAATAAGCCTGCTTAATTTCAATTTGATTACTGGTATATTAGGTTTGGTGCAAGTTAGTAATGATTTTCTAAAAGAGTTGTGATCTTAAACATCCAATTTGTGTCCTAAATTTAAACAAAAGGGCTGACCCATTACAAAAACACACAGAGACCCTCGTATGACTCCAGAATTGATTGACAGAAATAAACATCAATCTAAACAACAATGAAGTTATTAGAGTTTCTCATGCTATTTAATGTTTCAAAGGTAAATCCCTGTAATTTGGGCTTTTAATCTCCTGCAGCTAATACTCTTTAGCTTTGTTAATATTCCAAATTTTTCCACATTGATGTTTAAAGTTAATGTTTATGTTTAATGTCGTCAGAACACAGAACTGTGTGTATTGTCTTTACAGCCGACCACCAGGAGTCAGTGCAGCCTCCACCTGCAGGATCAACGCTGATGCTTTTTGATTGATTGATGTAAAAAGAAAACAGAAAGGGTCCTACAGAAAATAACATTACACCAAATACAAAGCATATCGATATACATGAATAAGATACATGAATAAAAAACACAGATTTTTTTTTTTACATGTCCAAAAAGGAGTGGGAAGTACACTTATTGTGGCTTTCCTATGGGGATAGATGAGTGGAAATTGAAGGGAAGAATCATTTCTGTGAATTGGAGGGGGCTGGAACTCTGTGGACATACTCACACACACACACACACACACACACACACACACACACACACACACACACACACACTGGGTTGTCAAGGCAACCAATGGGACTAAAGGGATGACAGCAGAGTGTAAAAGGAAGAGGAGATCTTTCTTCTGTGTGTCTCAGGTGAAATCTTCCAAAGAATTAACTGACTTAATGTTGACTTGTGATTTTTATTTAGATTTAATTGTCTAAATTTGTAATTAAATCTAAATCTTTGTGTCTGGTTCTCCCTGAATTGATTTGAATTATTCGAATAATTTAGTATTTTATAGTAAATGTTATGGAGTCACAACCTAATAGCTTCTTAAATTGAACTAACGAGACATACAGAGGTGAAATGTGTGTGTGTGTGTGTGTGTGTGTGTGTGTGTGTGTGTGTGTGTGGAGGTCAGCCATCTGGTTTCCATTGAGGCTCGAGGTGGAACACTGAACTTACCTTTCACCCAGTTCTCCTGCTGGACACACTTTCATGGAAGCACAAATTCCTTAAATGTATCTGTATTTAAATTAGCTGGATACATGGTTAACGTAATTTGCTCTTACCAGTGTATCGCCATGTGTATTTTGTCGTAAAAATATGTTTACAAATGCCGTAAACATATTCTTTGTAAATCTGTACAACCATTACCTGAATGAACTAAGCAGGACTGCCTAGTTGCAGGATCCAAATTTTCCTTAAAACTTGCCATTTTCAGCATGTAACGTTGCTCAGAGGTCCCGGTTAATGTTCCTTGATGCGACCGGAGTTTAAAGTAAACACAAATAAAGAGGACAGTGAGGGACATCACGTGGAACTTCCAGCGGCACCAGAACTATCTGGTAAATGAACCGTTGTCAATCCAGATAATTAATTAACTAATAATCTTCATAATTTTCTCCTTCTAAGTTAATTGTTTTTTTAAGTTATTCACCAGTAGACGGGATATTATTGAATTAGTAAGTGGATGATTTAAAATCCTTGTTCTCTGGGACTCCTTCGGTCTGACTGTAAATAACTGCAGCAGCAGTGTTGAAGGGCCTGATACCACCTGGTACCACCTGGCACAGCTCGGCACAGAGCGGGCCGATGTAGCACGCTTTGGCTCGGACTATCAGCACCAGTATCATCACCAGCTTGGGCAGATGGTGTGATGAGGGGGAGCCGCCAGTGACGCAAACACCGCCGAACAGCTGAAACAACCCACCAGATACCCCCCCCCCCCCCACACACACACACACACAGACCAGGATGGTGTGTTACATAACTGAGGTTGAGAGGCTTCGCTGCCTGTCCAGGGGGCCTACAATTCATAGTAGTAGTCATGGAAACACACATATTAGGACATGCATCCATGTAGAAAACCATGTAAATGCACATGGACAGGATGAGATATATACACACAAACACACTCACACACACACTCCTTGTGGATCTGATGTCTAAACAGAAACGCTGTCAGAAGGGTCTGAGTGCCTCCCAATGGTTTGCTGTTGCACTTTCTGTGTAATAGATTTATTTTTTTATTCAATATCTCACATACAGGCAGAAGAGGGCACACAAAATCAGAGAAAGTATTAAAGTGAGTAACTATAAATAATGTGTATGAATTGTAACTGATACTTAGGATCAAACAGTAAAAGCTCCAGTGTTTACATTCATGTCATGTGCCATCACCTGTTTTCTGGTTTTTTAAGGATTTTGGAAACCCCATCCTGCACTGTATTCCTAGTTGTTTGTAGCCAGAAAATCCCGTTTTTATTTATTTCACAGGGCTTTCATTGACTCTCCCAGAATTAGCTCAATAGCTAAATTTCATCAGCAGTCCATGGGCAGGCAAATCACAAAGGAGTTATGGCACCAAATGTTATCATTTTGGCAACAGTGTGCAGCCTGGATGAAGCGGAGGAGGGCCAAGCAACTATGACTGCCGACTGTGATAGGCTGAGTTACCAATCAGGATAACAATCAAAGCTCTAGCTTGTTGTCAATAAATGCAATTAAAAGACCAAAAACAACACTGTTCTAATCCGTCTCTGATTTCCCTTTGTCTGTGGCTCTCAGCCCCAAGCCAAACACTTAAATCTTTAAAAACTGTTCACAAATATAAAGTTTCATTCTTAAAAAAAAGGCTCAGTATTACTTAAACAGCTGGTCACTGTAGTTTTTAGCAAACAATACCCAAACAGGCAGAAATAGCATCTTTCTGTACTGTTGGGGGGTTACAAACTGACTTTAATATAGTGCTTTTTTCCTATAGAGCCATGCTCTAGTGGCCATTAAAACAACTGCAGGTAATGGCACTTCCCACATAGCTTTTACAGTCACCCATTGGTTTGTGGACTGCCGTTTTAAAGCACAAGAGAGTGGAGCTGGGGAGGATGATGCGGCTATGAGCCAGTGTTGTTATGGTTTCGATGGCACTTCGCTTTGCTAAGCTAAACGCTAAAGAGGGAACCGTGCAGATTTTCAACCCTTCTGAGGCGGGTCATTGGCAAAGTTTTGCCAGGGGGTCATCTGCATGTATGGTAGGCTAGTACACAGAGCTAGTTGAAAAAACTGCAGACTTTCCCTTAAGTTATCAGATAACCCTAGCGCAAGCTAGCTAGCTTTTGGTTGACAAGGTGCTAGGGCAAGCTGAACAAGACATTTTTAGGCGACCAAATTGTTCCAATCAACTTTGATGAAGTGGAAACACACAGTGAGAGGGTCAAAGCTTGAGATGAAAACATGGACACCACAAAAACAAATGTCCACAGCTATTTTAATGTACACAGGGCCATGGATACACATTGCTAAGCCTCTGTCCTGATTGATAGGTCAGTGTGTAGCCACACCCTAAAGCATGCCCTGCTTTATCGTCTATTTCAAAATAAAACTTCACGCTGTATTGAAGAAGAATTGAAACAAATTATATCAAATTACTTATGATACCATAAACTCATTATGAAAATATTTATTGATGTTTGTTGATAAATCAAGTGAGAAGTAAGGTCATTTTACTATAGTCTTCTATGCAATCTGACTTATTTTTGGAGCAGTGACCCCCTGTTGGAAATTAGATAGAATGCAGGTTAAGGGCACTTCTGCAGTAGCTTTACTTTTCAGGCCCGCACATTGCCGCTTGCACTTTCAGATCACACAGCAAGACACCAGAAAAGCTTGGTCAGTGAGTGGGGATAAGCCTTTATTGGTGTTTGGAGGGAAAAACGCCAGACCACATCATCCCTGTGGACAGCACACAATACTGGTGAGGAGTTGGGGTAGTGTTGCGCTCAAGGGACTTGCAGTTTAAAACAGTCAGTCACAACATGGAGAAGTTAGCTGAGTATCCACAAAACTGAAGGAGAAATAACAAGGCTGTGTACATTATTGTTATTCTATTATATGATGCTATTATCATATTATTGTTTTCATCATGTTGTTTCATTGTACAACAGCAAACTGTCTTGTCACCACGTGAAGAGTGGACCTCAAACGCCCTCCAGAAAAAGTTTTTACATGCTCAACATCACAGTTACATAGAAAAATAGCACTGTCAAAAAGTTTCTGAAACGTCTTTAGAGAAATCCAAAAATCCCAGATATCAAAAAGAAGTGTAATATGTTCTGAGACTTTTCTTCCAGGGATTTAAATTCAAAAGTTTGTGTCTGTGGCTCAGGTTTGAACATATTCCTAAAAAAGAAGACCAAGAAAAAGAAATATATATATCAAGGCTAGAACTACAGCTCCATAATACACCTGGGATTCAGTTATGCCTCTGTGGATGGTGCCGACAGGCTCATGGGAAATCAAGTGAAAGTTGTTTGTGGGAATCGAAAGGGGATTTAGGTGAGAATCAAATCCCCCTGAAGAAAACAAGCTGTTGCATGAAATGACGAAAATAAATGTATATCCACATCAACAACAGCAATTATACGGTATACGTGCAGTCCAGTGTCCCAAATTCCCCATAACGTAACCCCATTTGTACAGGTCCTATCCCCTGACCAATTGGCTATCCTAACCACTCAAGGTCAAATGCCTAACCCCAACCAATCGAGCTTCGTAGGGCGGGTCTTGAGGTGGCCATAGTGGAATTTGGGACACTAAACTGCATGTAAACCTTATTATATGCGCAACTATGGCTGTAAAGCAAGTAACAAGAACAATAGGTTATTTTTTTATCTAGTTAACTACGCATGCTAATGTTGGTAGCATGGTTAGCAGCCTAAACACAGTTAAATCCATGTCTTACACTTTTGCTTTTGTAATGTGTTCAGTTTTTGGAAAGAAGATAAGAGATGCGACCCTCCAAACTCTTGAAATGCTGAGTATTGCTCTTATTACAGCACCATGCACACCTCTTCAGTATGCTGAGAAATCAAAAGCCAAGTTGCGGTTGCTAAGCAATGATAGTCGATGTTTGGGGGAGGGTTAGCGAATGGTTAATTAAGAGCTGTCGTGTCTTTATTTAGATATGGCGACTAAACCTTATTTAAAAAAAGAAACTAAAGTTACTGCCAAGGCCATCTGTTAGCATATCGTTTGCTAACTACATTATCGTGTGGGGTAACCGATTACTTTAGATAAAGCTCTATTCAGAATTAACACATCAACTATAGAAGCCATTGTAGCACCAGTCCTGGATGCTACCAACTGCTATATTGGAGTTTAAGCATTGGAAACATTAAAAAGTTGCAGTGTTTCCCCAAGATAACGTTAGCTTAATTAGCTAGCTAGCCACAGCTAATAAAATATGTCAGCGGCCATTGTCATTTGCCTCAGTCTTTTCTACATCATTACACAGTATTACATCTTTATGTAGCTATCAAATGCATATTTTAGACCCTTTTGCAAATGTCATACTACTCAGCTGGAGACTGAGGTTGCACCGACTGAATGTTAGTTAGTTAACTAGCTACAGCTTATATAATCTGCTAATGACAGTAGTCGGTAAAATCAACAGTTCAGCAACAAAAACTTAGAAGATGTTTGTGGCCACTTATGTCTAAAATCAAGGACCCATTGTTTAAAAACGTATTAACAATTTTGAGGTTGATTCTTAAGTGTCCAACATCTAATTTTGCTTGCAATTGAGTAAACTATTTAGTGTCTATTATGTAGGGAGTAGTAAATGTGTATAAAAGGAGGATTTCGGACACAGCAACTGAATCGTTAGTTAGCTAGCTACAGCCAGAGCGATATCTCTATGGCTCTGGCTACAGCTAATCAAATCTGCCACTGTTGCCATAGTGAAAGTTCTAGAATGGAAGGCGTGACAGTAACCAGTAACTACGTTGGGCGGGGCTTAGTGAACGGTCACTTGGTCTGAGGAGAAAGGTATCTGTCCTAGTTAGTAATAAACTGGGGTACGACAGAACCATGACAATAAAACCCAACAGCTCTGAAACGCTTTGTAACAAGACAAATGAAATATATATCCCCCCCAAAAAACAAACGACAAATTTTGTGATCCAATCAAAGACTTTTTTGTGTTTTTTTTAATGTGTATTTAATACCTCAGACAAAAACACCTGAGAAAAAACTGACATGATTTCAATGGGATTTTCTGTAATATATTCAATATTCAATTATGTATATTACAACTATAATCACATAATTCAAGCATATATAATATACATTTACATATATATATCTATATACATATACATACATATATGTGTGTATATATATATAAATATATATAGTGAGAGAATAGTTTATTATTCAATAGTTGTATGGTACAGTAGCAGTAGGGTGCATTTCTCGTTTCTCATTGGGTAAAGTTTGAAGGTGAGGTATAGACAAGTGTTTGTGTGTAAATCTATATACGATTTATTGATACAATATGCAACAAAATAACAAAATAAACTAAAAAGAAGGAATAAAAGACAAAGAAAGGGTATAGGCAGTTCAGTACTGTGTTTAAGGTGATGGAAGTGTTTGCGTGTGTGTGTGTGTGTGTGTGTGTGTCAGGTGAAGGATCAGATCAGATCAGCACCATAGAAGTCCATAACAACATCAACAACAACAATAAGGGTTAAAACCTGGGTGAGGACTGTGTGTCCGAGTGTTTGTTGTGTGTCTGCATGCTGAATGTTTCAGTCACTGGTCAATCTGGGCAAATCCACCCTAAACCAGTTAGTATTTCATTTTTGCACGTCCTGGACAAATCGAGGAGTAAACAGAGAGAGAAAGACTGCAACCGTGTTATTATTGACAAATTGTCACTGTGTGTGTGTGTGTGTGTGTGTGTGTGTGTGTGTGTGTGTGTGTGTGTGTGTGTGTGTGTGTGTGTGTGGGTGTGTGTGAGCCAGACAGGTCCACCAAACTAAATGCAAACCCCGCCAGCGAAATTCTCCACCTTATTTATTTTCAAACACCTGCTCACATCCAGCTGTTCTGATGGCTAATTACTTCCTGTTTTCCTCTCTCTTTTTCTCCTTCATTTTCAAAAATAAAAGCCCTGCAATCATTTCAAAGTCAGACACGGAATCAAATAGAAGATAACAAATCAAGTGCTTGAACGAGCTCACAAAGAAAACAAACTTCTTAAAACTATACAATTTTTGTTTCACCGTCTTCCTTCCAACGCCCCCTTCCATCGTTACTAAGATACCCCCGCCTCGTCTCGCACCGTGTGAAATACCTGATTCAACCGTGATACATTCTCCGTAACGCCTCCGCCTCCAACTAACCAGCTCAGTGAAATCGAAAATAGATTATCTGTTGTTTAGCGATAAACAGCTGGGAGGAAAAGCGTTTTGTGTGGCCCCGTGACTGTCCAGCTAAGAGCCCCTCCCTGCCCCATATATAAAATATACAAAAGATTTTCTCCAAAAGCCTCCTCCTGGCTATCTTTGCTAATAGAAAAATATACAGTAATCCTATGTCAAAATCTCTTTGCGTTATGGACGAAAACCCTGCACCTCTTCCTCTTCCTCTTCTTCCTCCTCCTCCTCCTCCTCTTTGCTGGACTGGTCTTGCCTTCCTGCCCACTTCAAAAATATACATGTTTCTTTTGTCCTATTTATAGAAAAAAATTACACATCTGACCTCTCCTGGCTTGTATCCGTGCCTTGAGCTTAAAAGTGAGATTTCACTGGCATAATGTGAATTCAACACCCTGTTTGAACTGGCCGGAGCAGCGGCCGGAACGCACTACCTGCAAAAAAAATGCCACGCGACACCGGGCGTAAGCACAGCACCGAGGGTGACGTAAGCTGCCGAGGTGACGCACGATGATACAGCACGTTGAGTGGATTCAGCGAAGCAGCATGTACAAAAGAGAGTCAAACTGGAAAAGATGGCGTCGCTGTGCTTTCCTGTCGTGACATCCTGAAGCACAAGCCTGCGCACGCTTTTTTTTGTGTGTTTTCGCCCGGTGTCGCACATTGCTTGGTTGCAGATCTACGCCGGCCTTCCCCCTCGCCACTTCAACTAAAGTGCTGCAGTTGTTGGGTTTGCCTTGTACCCTTTTTCCTCATTTCCTCCTGCCCTCCCGCCCCTTCCTCCTGCGTCTTCTTCTTCCTCCTCCGCCTCACAAGTCTCCGTGCCGACTCTCGTACTTGTTGAGGATGTTCCTGCAGCGGCCCAGCTCTTTCCTCATTTCGGCCACCTCCTGGCGAAGGGCGGCGTTCTCCCGCTCCAAGAAGGCGGCGCGCACAGAGATCTGGTTCTCCTTCAGCCGCCGGGCGTCCCGCGAGCGCTTCGCCGCCTCGTTGTTCTTGACACGCCGGCTCCAGTACTTGTCGTCCTGTCACCGGCGGCAGTTTGATGTGTTGTGGTGTTGGCAGGTTGGGAGGAGAGCAAGAAAAAAAAGAAGAGAGCATGGGGGTCAGATGAGAGAAAGGATGACAGTTGAACAGTTGCAACTACAGAACACAAAAACACTAGAATTTACTGTAACTGCTGTAAAGTATTCCCTTAAAGCTATAGTGTGTAGTTTATGTCGCCCCCATGAGGAATTCTAAGTAATGACAACAAAACTGTCAGCGCGTCCACAAGATACAAATACCCCAAGAAGGACACGGAGGATTAAAAGAATGATGGACTCTTCAGAAGAGGTAATTGTCTCAATTATCTTTGCACGAAAGTCGCTGGACGACACAATCTTCTGAACATGGCCATACTGAGAAATCCAGAGAGAGCTGTGTGGAGCTGATAGTCTGAATTAGCTTCGTAGCAACTCATTTGGCAATGGCTTGAATGTAACAGACGTTTATCAATATAAAAAATGTACGCACTAAAGCTTTAAACTGCAACACTTCCTGTAGTTGGTGGCCATGGTATAAGAGCAATAATACACTCTCATCTCAATAACAGACTCTGCCGTTATTTTCATTATATTGGAACACATCCTCGTATTTTTATTTCATACATATTGGCTGTCACAACGATGTTAACGGACACCTAAAAGCTAACAGCTTTGGAGCAATTAAATTGTCTGCATGTATACAAAAGACCTACACATCAGTTTTAAGGTGTTACTTGCTAAACTCAATAATATTAAATAATCTATAGTATTAATACATCTTTATGAAAGGCAGTTCTTTCTGAATGCAGCTGTACAGTCCTGCCCTGCTCAGCTGCTCAGCTGAATCAAGAAATGCTGGGCGGCAGCCTCACAAATGTTGTTTTTTGGGGAATGAAAGAAATGCTTTGGCTGCTGAGGGTCTCACGAGAAGACGATTGGTAACCACAGATATTGTTATGTTAAACTTTTGCACTTAGAGAGAAAAAATAAGAATCCAAATTGAAAGTAGAGATCGCTATCGGAAAGAGTTATGCCAGTGGAATCACTGCAGGCCCAAATGGTTTGTAGTGTATCCTCAAAGAGCCCTTTGAATGTGTTTGTATTAGGCAAAGTTAACATCATTCCACCATTAAACTCTGCAAAAATCCTCATCCTGTTGCAACATTTATAAAAGGGTTCTAGGATTATCAGCACTTTGAGATACGTTTTTTTTTTTTAAGTTCTCATATTACGCTTTTTGGCTTTTTCCCTTTCCTTTATTGTGTTATATATCTTTTTGGGCACATTATAGGTTTACAAAGTGAAAAAGCCCAAAGTCCCCCCCAAAGGGACTTACCATCTCCAACAGAAAACTCCGCTCCAAACAGCTCTATTGTAGTCCAGCCTTTACTTCAGAGACAAACGTGGTCACGTTGGAACACACGTTATAATGCTCGCCTAGCTGCTAGCGTGGCACGCTAGTAGTCCTAACCTAGCTACTGAGCATGTGCGACTCCCAACAAAGATGGAACAGAAGTGAGAAGTCTCACTCTGTAGCTAAAACAGAGAGCTCAACACACAGGGTGAAAAGAGGAGCTGCAGCAATGTGCAGTACAACAAAAATATGGTGTTTTTTGAATATTAAACCATGTAAACCTTTTCAGATACAACCTCTAAATACAATAATGAACCTGAGAATGAGCATAATATGAGCACTTTAATTACTACTCTTCAGTGGAGCGCTATTCAACAAAAAGCTGAACCTTAAAATCTCATTTAGAGGAGCTGCAGTGCAACCCCAGCTTCATCTTTATCTTTGGTCAGAGCTGATTTTTTCCCCAACAACCTGCATACAAATGATTTATAAAAACCCTCTACGACTGAACACGAAGAAAGCAAATTCATCGCTCCATAAATTACAAACGCCTCAGGAGCTGCAGCTGCTCTGCACAGAACTATGAAAGCCTGAGCCATTGATCAGAGCTTCTCTTATTGTGCAATGAGCTGAGGACAAATTGTTTAGGACTCTCGTCAGGAGGCATCAATACTATCTATACAATCATGCTCCTTCACTTCTTTTTTTTTTACATTAATACAGGAGCTGTCAAAGAGCGGTGGCCTTCGTCATGCAGCGGTGGAAGAAGTATTCAGATCCTTTACTTAAGTAAAAGTTCTAATACCACAATGTAAAAAAACACTCTGTTACAAGGAGAATTCCTGCAATGAAAATGTTATGTAAGTAAAAGTATGTAAGTATCATCAGGAAAATGTACTTACAGTATTAAAAGTGAAAGTACTCACTTTTTAGAAACGGGAAACGATCCAAACTGTTCTGTCAATCAAGTGTTTAATCATCTAATCATTTCAGCTGGACTTGTACTGTTGGGTAGTTTAATATCTAATAAAACATCATATTTTATAAACCACATGTGTTTTTGTGTGCAAGCATCTTAATTTGTAAAGTAACTAAAGCTGTCAGATGAATGTAGTGGAGTAAAAAGTACAATATTTTGTTCTGAAATGTAGCGGAGTAGAAGTAGAAAGTGGCATGAAAAGAAAAGACTCAAGTAAAGTACAAGTAGCTCAAAATATTACTTACGTACAGTACTTGAGTAAATGTACTCAGTTACATTGACTGAACTGGATACTGAAACAAAACCTGACCTCTTTTCATCTGTGAGTCTTTATGCTGAACACTGACAGGGTGAAGTAGGGGGACATTTTAAATGCCAGGTTTTACATTTGATCTCATTTTAGTTTTTACATTTTCAGTGATGATGATTTCTGTTCGACTGTGACTTTGTGCATTCATTACAGGAGAAAACATCTTCATCATCAATGACTTTTTAACTAAGTCCCAAAAACCTTATTTCCTGCCAGCACTGTAAGAATATTTCAACCTGTTTTTTAATAGAAATCTATTATCTGGAAATGAGAATAAAGGCAGGTTACTGCGCTAAAATCATTAAAAATGAAATTTATACTACTTATTACTTTATAAAATACCCATTATTAATTGAATTTGGTGAAATATTTTTGCTTTACAGGCAAAAAATTTTAAGAAAATAAGATTTAATGACTCAAATTACAGATACTTGATTATAAGGATGTTTTTGCAGCTTTGAGACAAAAATCATGATTCTTGACAATTAATTTGAAAGTACAACTAACTGGTTTTCCTAAATCATTCATTAATACAAGATAGAAAACTAAAAGGTCATTTGCCAGCAAAAATATGTACCTTTCAGTCATCATAAAACATGGAAAAATATATTTATTTATTAATTTTAACCTGTCAGGATCTATATAATATCCACATATGACCTTAAACAGACTAGTCAAGCCAGTTACACCACAGACAAACTGTTTGCATCACATTACCGCAGTGAAGCTAGTCAGAAAGTGGTCTATAGGACAATCAAGAATTGTGGGAGATGTAGTACCTTCTGCTCATTGGGGACCAGCATCTTGCGGGCCTTCTTGATCATCGGCTGAGGTTTCAGCTCCTCGTCGGAGAAGCGGTGCCGCCGCGGGTCAAACGCCTCCTGGCCCGGCACGCTGGACAGCGCCAGGTCCGCTGGGTCGGGGTCAAAGTTCACCATGACGTCGCTGCTGCCGTTGGCGGCCGCCGGAGGTCCAGAGGGTCCCGGAGGGCAGGTAGAAGTGGGTGACTGGTCCTGAGGCACCGCCCGTCCCCCTGGGAGGGAGAGGGAGTAGAGAGAGAGAGAGAGAGAGAGAGAGAGAGAGAGAGAGACGATGACTTAGTTTGTTGTACCTAGTCTCGCATTGCCAGACCTTCCTCCACAGCGCTGCGAAGGAAGGTCTGGCTAGTCCACACAGCATTCTGGGATGGTTTATTGGCATTTCTTTAAACCAATCACAATCGTCATGGACGGAGCCATGGTGCCGCTGCAAAACAGCCTTGGGAAGGAACTTGTTTTGGTGGAATGTGTACATTCAAAAGTTGTTATAGTCGTGCAACAGAAAACTCAGATTGGACAGATTTCTGGATTTACCCTGCAGAGATCTGAGGAGCAGTTAACCATAGTCCTCAGAAATCCACCAGAGTTTAGAATTCCAACACAAATCGAGGAAGCGGAAGGTAACGGACATCCGGCCGAAAAGAGTGAAATCCGACGGAATTACCGTCTGCAAAGGAGCAATCCCAGAAGTGGAACCTCGTGGATATAGACTAACCAATCGGTGTCTGCGATGCTCCGCCCACAGCCTTTAGGTGACGTAACATACACCCTCTGGCCGCCATATTGGAGCAGTTGATCAACAATGTCAATGCTTTAACACAGTGTCTGGTATGCACACAAGCAGATACTGTATATATCCAGCAGAAGCCAGTACATTAAAAGGCGGTAGACACGGTGCGATACGGGGGTGAAGTTGCAACGAGACCCCCGTTTTCAAGCCGACCAGAGTTCAAATGAGCTCTCACATTGCCCCAAACGCACCGGACTATCAGATAAAATGCTGCAGCGTTCGGTTAAAATGGACCAAACTGTTCAGGTGTGAAAGCAACCTAGGATTAACATTGGTTACTACAGAAAGAGCTCCCTACAACCATCATGGACTGGTGCTTTAACCGGCTGGCTGTTTTGGCTTGTTAACAAATCCACAAACCAGCTGTTACTCTTGTCACAATAACTTTATTTTGAAAACAAATTACACTGATCTATTTGTTTTTTACCATGGTGTCTTTATAGACACGGCCACCAGGAGCTGCCAAAGTCAAAGATTTTCAAAGCCTTAAGTCATATTTGGGCTCACAGAAATGTTCTCGACATGCAGTGCCAGATGTGGATGCTGAGATTTAGCTGTTGATGATTGGACTGTCAGAGGTACAGCTAGACACTGGATGAGGACATTGAATGAATGAATGAATGAAGAAATGTATTTCAGACATAGACATCTGAAAAGGAGTAGGAGGAAGTTTACACTTATTAATCCTACACATTTTCCATAACTCAATAAATTATTGTAATTGTTATTTAATTTAACACATACGTCGTATTCACAATTATCTTATTCTATATAACCTATATATCTACTATACATATAAACACACATAAATACATACAAATACACCTACAAACACACCAGTTTACACACACACACACACACACACACACACACACACACACACACACACGTCAACGAACATATATATTGCAGCTGATAATGCCCTCCTTTCATATAATTTTTTAAAATCATTGCTTTGTACCTTTTTTTTAACTGGATTATGTTTGGACATTGCTTTAGTTCTGTGCACAGAACTAAAGCTTTAATTTAAATGTATCCCTTTAAATGTATCCCTTAAATTATAACCCCCCTCTCTATCAGAAAATAACTTTTGAATATTACCTATTAATAGACTCATTTTAGCTTTATACACATCATTTGTTCAACTTGAAATTCAACTAGATCAATGAACTTTAAAGCTCTTGAATGTAAAAACAGTAAGTTGGTATGATCATAATATCCTGCTTTATGAATTGTTCTTATAGCTCTTTTTTGTAGTGTGATCAGTGGTTGCAGTGTTCCCCCAGACCTCCACACAGTCATTTAAATAAGGTAAAACCAGTAAACATTTTCATTAAGGGCATTTAAGTTTGGTTTAAACTTGAAACAATCTCCTCTGTCTGCTGATTATTCTATGCAGGTTACTTTGTTATTACTAACAACTTGTGATAGTCATATCAATAGAACAGAACATACATTACAAGAAAAGAGGGAGAGAAGGGTGGTGGACATGAGAGAAGAGAGCGCTGGTTAATTCCAGTGACGTATAATCTGCTCTACAGTCCATTCATACATGCAATTAACACCGGAACAGCAGGACTGGCTCCATTACTAATTTAGCAGTTCAATCACCATCATCTAGTTTCATCTGCAGATTAGAGCCCATCTGCCCTCTGGAGGACGGTCACAGCGTGTCGGAGAGCAGCAGCCGAGCTAAAGGCTAACACGCTAAAGGTGAAAAGACAATCCACAATGGAGGTTTTGATCACATCAAACTTGAACTCATCAACATGATCCCAGAATGGGTTTCAACTGCTGATGGTGACATCTATACAAGGACTACAAATAGCAGTCTGTAAAAAACTAAGTGTAACACTTTCAAGTACATTCATTTTCTTTGTACATTTACTGTTTTTGTTCAATCAGTTATTTTTTTAATTAATGTAGGCCACTATTTTCCCTTTCTTAAAACCCCAACAGCTTTCATTGTAAAACGCATCCAATATTTCTTGATTTCAGCCAATGGTAATACACTATTTTGAAAACTGATGTTAAAAGCTTGAAAAGTCATGCTTTTAACATCAATTGATACACTTCATCATCATCATGATTTTTATTTTTTAAAACCCTTGACTTGCAGACCTCACTGTCTAATTTCACCATATTTATATTCATTTAGAGATTATTTTCAATGTGGAGAACACCAGCCTGCTTCTGGCCAGACTACATTTTACAATCCTGTTTATTGATACTTTCAAATAAAGAAAGATCTTATTAATAAATATATTCCAATCGGCCCCAAAATTTCTCATGCTTGATAAGAGCTCAGGCTCTTAAGTAATGTTTCTTAAGTAACAGTATGTAAGTACCATCAGGAAAATGTACTTAAGGTATTAAAAGTAAGGTATTTTAGATACTGGAAACGATCCGAACACTTCTGTCAATCAACTAAGTGATTCATCTTCTAATGATTTCAGCTGGACTTGTATAGGCCTGTATACTGTTGGGTAGTTTAATTTATGATAAAACATTGTATTTTATAAACTACATGTGTTGTTGTGTGCAAACATCTTAATTTGTAAAGTAACTAAAGCTGTCAGATGAATGTAGTGGAGTAAAAAGTACAATATTTCTCTCTGAAATGCAGCGTAGTAGAAGTAGAAAGTGGCATTAAAAGAAAGAAAAGACTCAAGTAAAGTACAAGTACCTCCAATTTGTACTTAAGTACAGTACTTGAGTAAATGTACTTGGTTACATCCACCACTGCAGCAGAGGGACATGTGCTGTCTCGCTCTCTCGCTTCATCCAGAGATCCGCGAGCCAAGAATGAGGCCCACTGAGATGAGTTGACCATGAAGAGGATTACCCTATAGACAGCGGACAATGTGTTCAAATTCAATTCAAAATGGCAGTGGAGGGAAAAATTGAAGTAGGTTTGTTTTCCCCCCCACCTCTCTTTTTCTAATAGTGTCTTACACATTCCATAACAAGTGGACGCTGTAACTCTACGTATTCTCACTTCACTTCTCCCAACAAGCATCTCGACTCTGCCGTTTCCCACAGCAGTCACGGTGAAACTGTTTTTTTCATCACCAGGCGTCAGTATTGAGCCAGAAACTCTGAGCGGGGCAGCGGGTTCACATCATGCTGGATTTACCAACCAGCAGGAAAGATCAGGATTTAGTTTAACCCTTTGCGGTGCATTCACTGAGCACAGAGACAGAATGATCGTATCTGAACCACAACGAGGAAATGAAAGAACATCTGATCAGAAAGCGGATCTTCTGTGACTGTTATACATTTAATAATGCATTGTTGAAAGACAACACATAATGTGGGTCAGCTGCTTGTGTGGCGGTCAATGTCTCTTCCCCCCCACCCCCCCCCCCCCTCCCCCTTCTGCATTAGCACTGCGTTTCTTTTCTGAATGTAACACTGTAAAACCAAGAATAACGAGTCCATTTTCAGTCTCTGCCCACCAGTCTTTATATCTGATAGAACTTGATTTTTCTAAACGTTTCCTCACTGGAATACATGTGTTAGTTTGAGCAATCATCCAGCACCAGTCAGAACTGTACTGTGGCAGCATTTGTAAGATGCTTTTTCTTTTTCTTTTCTTTTTTTTTTTAGCTCCAGGCTCCGAGCCACCGATTATAAATAACTGCAGAGCTGCTGACCAATATATCAACCAAAACAGTAGTGGAAAAATTCCACATACTTGAGCACAACTAAACAGAAAGGAGAGATGTTTGCAGTATGCATTTTTGACTTGTAAATTATTTTTACCAGCAGAGAGAGCAGAGATACCATCCAAACTCCCTCTCATTAACAAATGTAAGAATTCATCTTTTAATGATGTACGGCCTCTTCTTTTGTTCTTCACAGAAACCCCCCAAAAAATGTCCTCAGCCATCAGAGACTTTGTGTAACCGTTTTATAAACCGGGAAATGTCAAGTCAGAGCAGCACGACTGACACTGATTTACTTGACTGCTGCTTTGAGCTGTCAGTGATTTTATTTTGCGCGTCAACCACAATACCACAACCGAATCCTCTGCAGGCTCTGAGAAGTCAGGCTGATGTTTCAATGGCAGGCAGGGGGTACAACCATTTCAGGGGAAGTACATGTCTCCCCCCCATCCCCTGAAAGCCAGCTGAAAACACTTGACTACACACTGAGTGAGCAGTGCTGGTACAACAGTGGGAAATTCTTGGTATATACATTCGTGAGTGACTAAGTTCAAGTTCAAACTCATGTCAAACTAAAATGTTCTTTTCGGGATGATTGTGTTTACATCCAGTCGTAAGAAGTGGGGGGAAAAAGCTTGACTCCTCGTTTCTCCTCTGTGATTTTGATCTGCTCTATTTGCTTACTTGTTAATATATTGGAGGTTTTCCTTCCATGCCTCTTAAATGTGTTATTTACTTATTTTATGATATTATTTACTCATTTTATTACATTTTAATATGTCCCTTAATTTTTCTACTTGACTATGTTGTTTCTTTGGAGCTCAGAGCATAAGCTTTCCACACACTTGTATTTAAGACCTGTACATTTTGTGAAAATATATATCCACATTTACTACTTATATCTACCACTACTAGTATCATCTACATTTTCTCCCAGCTTAGAGCTCATATTTACATAACTGCCATTGAGACATGAATGCATCATCCTACTGTAGTTGGTTTTGGGCCAGGCCAAAGAGTGGAAAACTTTGTTGAGTATATGGTTTGTTTGGGCTCACATTGCCCAGCTGCAATCAGACCAGGGCTTATAAACAAAAGTCAAATGGACTCCCAAATACAGAAGCTTGTTGATTAGCCAGAGTGTTGTCATCCTGTCGTTCTGCGGAGTTTGACATTTTGGCAGAATAGTCAAAACTGATAACTCATCTCTAGGAAGAGGCTTCACTTTCCGTGTCCAACGTTCAAATGCTTCTGTTTGCTTTCAAATGACTGAACTCTGCAACCTGTAAATGAACTGCTGCAGAGCTCCAGCAGGAAAGTTACAGTATAATCGCTTATTAATTACCTCCGCCAAGGCGGGTTATGTTTTCGGTTTGGTTTGTCAGCAGGATTACGGAAAAACTACTGGCCTGATTTTGATGAAATGTGGTGGAAGGGTGTAGCATGGGCCAAGGAAGAACCCAGTAAATTATGGAATCGATGTAAATCACAGGGCGGATACAGTCATTATTTTTCAAGACCCAAAATGAATGCTAATGCTTCTCTGTGTCTGTTGAATGTGTAAATAAGCAACTGTTTGCTAACATTTTCAATCTATCAACTTTATTATGTGATGATATGTCAGTGTTATGCTGGCAGCTTGTTTTCCACTGCCCCCAGGTGGCCCAAAAAAGATTTGAGAATCATTGGATTTCTGGTTACCTTGTACGAGCGCTGGATGGTTGTGATATTACGAGACCACGCGAGAATCGCGGGATCCTACGGAAGCCCTGAAAGGCAAGGTGGAAAAAAAGTTTAAATCATACGTACGAGATAGTTTCTCCTACATACGACTTAAACTTAGTTTTTGGCCATAAGTAGTGTCTCCTACGTAGGAGATAAATATCTCGTAAACACACGAAAATCCATCTGGTCTCTTCAAGTGATGCGTTAGTGTCCGAACAACTGCAAAAAGAACCAATCAGCGTCCAGTAAAAAGCTACTGGCAGCTACAGGCGGGGTTTAGGTGTTTGGCGGCCTTTACTATTCGTGCAGAATAACAATGGCGGACATGATAGACAGATAGTTTGTCCAATTAGCTGCCAGGTATTATTTTAAAGTGCCTCGCCTTTTCAGAAACAGTTTCCAATGACGACTTTTCGGGTGGTTCTGTGTTAAACCATCTGGTGTGTCAGGTTAGATTTTTGGACTGATGGTTGGACAATTTGCGGTTGCATTTTACGGATCAAATAATCCCCCAAAAAAGTTCATCCTTAGCCCTACATCAATCCTTGAAGCACACACTACGTTCAAATACACACGTTTACGCACGTTTCACATTAAATCATCATGAACCTCTTTGGATGTGTTGTTTACGACCCATAATCCAGTGAACCCTATATCCTCCTCTTTATCCGTCTATACATCCTCTGGTCCATCTGTTTGTCCGTGAAGCAGTGACTCCATCAGATGAACTGCTGCTGACTATGTCTGACTCTCTGGCAGCTGGATGGGGTTGATCCTGGTTAAGTCTGGCCAAACCCCCCCCGTCCTAATGACAACCATTTTGGGCAAAAAGTTGAAAATGATCCAAGAACATGGCTCCCGCTGCTGCCGGGTAAACAACCGCCAAGCGCGGCTTCGCCTGGCTTCATTTCCTGTCTGTGAACAGGAGCCATTTGGACGAGGCAGCCGCTGACTCTCGGATTCTCTTTCTGCTTTCATTAATTTATTTGAGATTATGTGTTTCTCTCTTTCTGCATGTCGCTCTGCCTGTCAAGCTCTGCTTCTCCCTGTCTCATCTGTCCATCAGTCCACAGTCTGCGAAGGGCACCGCCTTGTATTTAATAATATTTTTAGGATTAAAGCAACTAATACTCAATTCTTTTGAATTTAAAATGGACAATTTTCAGGCCAGAAACTGTTTCCACCAGAACTGCAACACCAAAGTTCCTGCATTAACGTCAAGACTTTTTAAGGTCTTTGAAGGTCTCGTTCAGTGCAATTCAAGGACACTAGGGTTTAAAATTAGAGCCTTCATTTCTTATTCATATTCCTGTCAAGTTACAAAAATTCTGGTTGAAAGCCTTCATTTACAATCAGTTGCTGTATCATCTAAAATCTCCATCACAGGATTGGCCTCAGAATGCGAAGCGTTGATCCTCGGATGAAGCGATCAGAAGCATACTGATGAATTTGAGCAATGTATTGTAACTTGAGAACGGAAACTTTTACAAAAACAAAAACCCTTTTCAAGGTCCAACAGAGGTTGATAGAAGAAACTGTAAATTTGCTCCAGTGTTCACAAAGCATGCCGGGGAGAAACCAGCTGTAGTGGGCAGAGACGCCCACAGAGGCAGAAAATAGACAGGTTGAGGTTGGGGAGTCAGGTGAGCAACTCTTCCTCTTGACTAATCGCGTACTTGATCTAACCGTACTTTCACTTGATCCACCTACACATGAAACCAAGCACTGAATGCAACAAACCCACTGCTGTTCTCCGGAGGGGGTCGTGGAAAAGGCATTTCGGGAAATGTAGGAACCTTAACAAAAACTGAAGTGGAAGTGGGCGAAACGGGCGAAACTAAAGACTTAACTGAAGCACAAAAGCCTCTCCAAATACACTGAGCTTCACAGGCTTGTCATAGTCATCGCCCTAAAGCAGGACAGAGCGTTTCGCTTTGAACTCCGTTTAAGCCTTTTTCCTGTTTCAGTATCTCCTTATGTAATAAGGGAAACAATAAATGGGGACAATGGTTATAATTATGCTAATTGTACAAGGATGGAGGTGACAATTAACTTCTATTGTGATTACTGTAATTTTTTGTGGTTTTAAAGTCTGTCAGTCCATTCGCTTTTAAACAGAGTCTGAGTTGCTTTGTTTCATGCTTTACTGCAACAATACATTTAGTGATACAAACACTACTTTTGTGAGAGAATCAGAATCAGAATCGGAAAAGATGTATTGCCAGGTCAGTAGCACTTACTAAGAATCTGCTTTGGTTTGGTGTATGCAAATAAAAAGAAAACTGTTATCACTTTTTTGCTTTTCATGACAAAGTGTCCCAGTATACCTTTGTTGTCTAAGGTGCATGCCATGTAATCTTATCATGCACCTTGATCTCTTTCCACGTATCCCGGCGGTCTCTACTGTCAACTTGAGCTGCAAAGATTAATCGACAAATCGATTTGTTGTGAAATATTAAATTAAACAGGCGCCTGGGTAGCTCACCTGGTAGAGCAGGCGTCCATAGAGGTTTACTCCTCGACGCAGTGGCCGCAGGGTCAACTCTGCCCTGCGGCCCTTTGCTGCATGTCATTCCCCCTCTCTCTCCCCTTTCATGTCTTCAGCTCTCCTATACAAATAAAGGCCTAAAATGACCAAAAAAGAATCTTAAAAAATATATAGAGATCTATATAAAATGTATCGCCAACTATCAAAATTATCTGATTCCAGCTTCTTGCATTTATTGAACTTAAAAAAAAACGGAATCAACAGTGAAAACACCTCCAACTGTGAAATTTCCCTTTAAACTTTTCTCGATTAGATTGTTTTTGTGCAATCGTGATCAAAATTTGATTAATTGCACAGCCCTATTACTAATAAAAGTAGTCGTAAGGCGCCGATATATTTGCTTTTAACTACGCGTTTGCGTATGTAAGATGGCTGCCACGCGTATCCTGCGTTCCTTTGGAGCGTAGGTTGTGCACGTCTTCAGAAATTAACGCTACGAGTCTGCAAGATGCAATTCAGCACATGAACATGGGGGCAGTATATCATCTGACAGGCAGGTCAGCAGCTGTTCCACACTCCAGCCCAGGAGCTGGCTTCTGGTGTCAGCCAGGGATGATATGGCCCAAAACTAACCCTTAGTGGATACATGTTTAATTCTCCAGGTACACGCAAAGTACACAGGCAAGTATGTGAACAATGCCGTTGGCACCGCCACCGCTTGTCTACGTGTACGCATTATTAAAAAGCTAGTATAGCTGGACCTTTAGCAGCAGCAGCATGTAATGCACACTCAGTAGCCTCCGCAGCAGTCCTAATATCACTACTAATAGAGCAGTCTTAGCAGCAGCAGTGCTATTAGCTAGCATCCATAGCAGTCCTAATATCACTACTAATAGACCAGTCTTAGCAGCAGCAGTGCTATTAGCTAGCATCCATAGCAGTCCTAATATCACTACTAATAGAGCAGTCTTAGCAGCAGCAGTGCTATTAGCTAGCATCCATAGCAGTCCTAATATCACTACTAATAGAGAATTCTTAGCAGCAGCAGTGCTATTAGCTAGCATCCATAGCAGTACTAATATAACTACTAATAGAAGCAGTCTTACCAGCAGCAGTATTATTAGCTAGCATCCATAGCAGTCCTATTTTCACTACTAACAGAAGCAGTCTTAGCAGCAGTAGTGTTATTAGCTAGCATCCATAGCAGTCCTAATATTGCTACTAACAGAAGCAGTCTTAGCAGCAGCAGTGTTATTAGCTAGCACCCGCAGCAATCATCAGATAAACAGTCCGAGCAGCCCTTCATTTCCTGTTCAATCCACTTTGGACGACAGGCAGACAAACTGTGAGCTTTGCCAGCAGCTGTTGGTGCCAAACACCAAAAACATGGTCTGGGAATTCAATACACACATGGAATGTGATATAGGAAGTGTGTTGCATAAAGAGGGCTCCCCTCCCTGTAACGTAAACACTGCAACTATGTTTGGCTTCTTCCTCTCTCAAACACACCAACTGGGAGCTTTAATCAGACGTAGACAAACAACACAACACTCCTTCGGGGCTGCAACTAACAACTATTCTCATTATTGATTGATCTGTCGATTATGTTTTTGATTAGGCTAAGTGCTTGATCTACTTTTATGAAGCCCCAAAATGGCAAATAGCTTGTAAAATATCCTAAAATATTTAATATTCACAGATTTATGAAGATGCAAAGAACAAATGAAAAACAAAATAGTAAAATAGTATCGGCTGTTCACTTACACACACAAACACACACAGAGACACGCGCACACACACGCACACACGCACGCACGCACACACACACACACACACACACACACACACACACACACACACACACACACACACACACCCTAACACTGCTTTCTGCATCGTAATTTGAGATTTTTAATAGTTTTGATTTTATTTATAGTTTTTATAGTTCAAATTGACGTTAGTTTTACTACTTTAGTACTTTATCTTTTCAATACTATTGATTGTGTTTTATCTAGTTTGTATAGAGTGACTTCTATATTTTAAAAATGTACTAATGAAGCACACATTTCTAAAATGCAATTTTGACATATTTTCATTAGTGTTAAACAACAAAAGAAAAAGCACATCTAATCAGTGTTCAACCAAAATTTGCCCCAAGCTTTTTTAATACTATTTCTTTTTTGTAAGAACACAATGATCATTTTATTATTATTACATTTTCTATCTCAGTTTAAATCTTTAACATCTGGATTTGGTATCAGTTCATGTTTTCACTGTCAGACTCTTGAGTACACATGTACTGTACACACCTAGCAGCAGGCTCGGACCCGCCTCTGCACACACAAACAAACACACAGCCAGGCACGTACACGATCATATGAGTGCGCAAGAATGGACACACACACACAAGCACACGCACACAAGAAATAATCCAGTCCAGGTGACACACCCCAGGAGTCTTGTTCCTTATGTCAACAAACTGTTATGTCACATGTCATCACGCTTTTTTAAATCACTGCTCCCTCTTTGCCAACAGTCAGATCAGATTATGAGACACTGGACTCATGACGTGACATATAGTGTGAGATTTAGCATTTTTTTTTACTGTATAACTGCATCCGAACATCAGTATTTTGTTCATGTTGGGGATAAATCCAGGCTCTAACTGTCCTCCACACTGACACTGCTCTCCTTTACAAAATACTACTACCATACAGCAAAGCTTTTTCTGCTTTTCAAATGTTTGAAATACATGAAGGAAAAACCCTTAAGGGTACGGGGTTCCATTTGTGCAGCTGTGTTGAAAAAAAAAAAAAAGCTTTTGACTTTCCAACAGAATATTGATAATGAATTCAAAGAGAAGATCTGTGCCGAGTGAGCCTGTCCTCACTAGAAATACAACAGTGTTAATGCTGTTTGTTCAAACGCCATAATGTTCATGTTTTCCCGACAAGCGACCTCTTGTGAAAATAATAACTGTAAGAAGCAAAGTTGTAACATCGCTGCAAAACCTCTTAGGGTGAGGGTTACAGCTTCTGACTTTGACATGTTGCTTTCTTTTAACCGTGATCATAATCTCCCCAACCTTAACCAGGTTAGGGCTGCAACTAACGATTATTTTCATTATTGATTCATCTGCCGATTATTTTCTAGATTAATCCATTAATTCGGTCCATAAAATGTCAGAAAACAGTCGAAAGTCCAAGGTGATGTCTTTAAGTGTCTTGTTTTGTCAGACCAAAACCCAATTACATTTAGTTTAATATAATATAATTAGGGCTGTCAAACAATTAATTTTTTTTTAATCACGATTAATCGCATGTTTTATCACATGATTAAAATTCTATTATTTTTCATCTCAGAACAGTTTTTAAGTACATATTAACAATCGAAAGCAATTTTTACCAGTGTATCTTGATTGGGAATCAAATGAATGCAAAGAAAGTTACTTTATGAACTTGATTTTAAGATTTGTAATTATTTATTTACTGTACTTGCACAATTCCTCCAAGTACCTAACTGAAAAACTAAAAATCCCTATCCTTACCAGAGTCAATATAGTGTTTAGTAACTCCTAAATAATGATGATTACTCACTGACATCCAGTGATCACCGGTTAATGAGACAGTGTTTGCAGCACCTTGCAGCAGTTCCACTGTGGCTGTTTTCTCCGTGTCGTACAGGCTGTGTATCCAACCCGGTCTCACGGCAGTTCGTGTAAATGTCACGTTATTTTTAATCTATTAATACATGTTCACAGGGACATTTTTCTTGGTTTTTTTCGTGGTGGCCAGCACAAAATACCCTACGGGGAAATGACGCCTCACACACCGGGAGATGGCCGAAAAGGACGCCTCATAGGCTGGGGACGCGACTACGGGTAAAGGACGCCTCACACGATCTAGCTGCGTAACTATAGAGCGCAACTTGTGCCACAGGTGTATGGGGCGCAATAGACGGGACTCACTCAGTGATTTTGTCAATAGAAAGGGCTGGCTATCAATCGTACTACAGGCTGTAGTAGACGATCGTTGCATGGTTGGTGGGACAGTGCGCATTGGGCGCGCAGGCTTCACCACTTCTGACCCGTACAGGTGTGTCTGTTTAACCATAAAATGACCTCAAACTTTATCGCAATTCATTATTTATTCAGCAAATAACATTTCCATCAGCGTTTATCACATATATACAGCTGTATATCAATCAAGAGAAAATCCGATGAGACCGAACGTGTAAACTTTGAGTCGAAATCCATGAAATTCAATCGAGTTTCCATAAAGCATTTTTTATTCAATATCACATAATTTGCATAAAAATGTGTGGAGGGAAACATAGCTACTGCGTTGCTGCAAACCAGTTGTGTGTTTGTTTGTTTTTTACTGTTTTTTGTTGTTGTTGTTTTTTTCATGCAGCGATATTGTGAGTCTGGACATGACCTTAAAGTGAAACACACATTAGCATCGCATGTTTCACTTACACGCACTTGATGCCTAATACAGCAGCTGGGATCTGTCGATATGAGAAGCGAATACAATAAATAAAAAAAAATCCAAAACAATGCACATCGTTGCTGGAAAATAAGGACGATGGTTTGTTGATGCACGCTGGTGTATTCTGCTTTTATAACCACAACGGTAGCAGATCAAAAGAAAAGCTCGTCCTGTATGACTCATTTTTAAAAGGTCAAATGTGTTTTGAAAGGTACTTACAAATAATCATATTGGGAGGCGATGCCACACTTGTATTTTGTGGTTTTGATTCTAAACCGAATGGTTTGTGGAGGAGGAGCATGCTGCTACTGTATGGTAAATCTGTGAATTTGTACAGTTAGTAGACATTAAGTAGAGTGTCTTTGCTCAATAGAATATATACTGCTATACAAATACCTGCTTTAAAATTCAATTAGAATTCTCCTCCTGGCTCACTGTTTATTCTGCCGTGCTCATGATTTTATTTTGCTTCGTCCGTGTTTATTCCTTCTGTAATTGCCACTGTTTCTTTCCTTATCTATCTATCTCTCTTTATCTCCCTGCACTTTCCCCCAGCCCCTCTCCTCCCCTCCCCTCCCCTTCCTCCCTCTCTCTTTTTCTCTTGCATGCTGGCTCTCTCTCTCGCTCCAATGCTTTCTGCAGCGGCACGTGACGTGGAGGCCGCACATGGCCCGAGCGTGTGAGAGACAGCGAGAGAGTGAGAGACAGAGTGAGAGAGAGAGAGAGGGAGGGAGAGAGATTTCAAAACGTGCAAAGCGAACACTCTCGAGTCGCTCTCCCCCTCCAGCACTGCTCTCTCCCTCTCTCTCGCTCTGTGCACTGTTACAGAGTGCAGAGTCAGTGTCTTGGTTAACCCTTCCCTCTCTAGGATTATTCACAGCCCTGAATGTTAAATCGCTGACTGCCTCGGCATGGCATTATCCTGCACTCTCCTCTTTTAAAGAGACAGCAGTTCACTTTGATTCTTAAACAATGCACAGCCAATGTTGGTCCCAGTGGTCCTTTAATACCTGAATTTAACTCTTAATGTACTGTATATCTCGTCTCACTGGTTGATGAATTGCTGGTATTTGGTTTCTGTGGTTAAATGCTGGGGAAGTCATGCACCATATGTCATTCTTGAGGCCAAGGACGGTTTAGTCAGTGCTCAGATTGTTTGTCTGCAAGAGAAAGTGACTGCAGTAGTTTTGACTGCTGACCTTTTCTGCGTACTTTATTTTGACATACATTTTCCTCTCAGCGGTGAAAACAAAGAAATGCAAAAGATCAAATATATTTATTTGGGCTGTGCTTAACTCAAGAAATTCTCAGTCGACTAACACTCATTTGATTTTGTCAACTAATCAATTAGTTGATTTAATGGAAAGATGTGTAAAGATGAGTTTCTCTACAAAGAATCATGCAAAAGCACCACTTTAAACATTGTGTTTACCAGAGATGTGCTCATAAGTTTCCTGGAAATAAGTCATTCAGCATGAAAAAAAAACATCAACTGACTAAATAAATCTTAGTCGACCAAGACCAAAATGACCGATTAGTTGACCAATCGACTAAGACGGGGCAGCTCTAATGTCTATATTTATTTTGAAGAATGTAAAAGAGCAGCTCATCGGCCATAAATACTGTTGTATGAAGAGTCTACAGCCATCTGTGATACTGTACCTGAGCTAAACGCTGGTATGTTAAACATGCTAGCTTAGCATGTTAACATGTTAGCTTAGCGTGTTAACATGCTAACGCTAATTACAGTAGCACTAAACAGATAGTACAGCTGAGGCACTAGATGACAAGTAAAGGGAATCAAAATTATTACAATTCATCCTCTGGGGAATAATGAATGTGTGCTCGGATATTCACAGCAATCTATTTAATAGTTGTCGAGATATTTCAATAAAAAAACACAAATGTCAACCTCAGGGTGGCGCTAGAGGAAAAGTCACAGGATAGCCAAACTCATTACAATACATCCTCTGGGAACCATGAATGACTGTGTGAAATATTGTGCCAAACAATCAAGTGGATGTTGAGATATTTAACAGGATTAAGTAAAAAACGTTGACCTGCTGGTGGCGCTGGAGGAAAGTCAGAGGATAACTAAAGTCAAAGTGATTGTGTTTGTTCAAAGTCGGAGACAACTGGAGGGCAAAGAGATATCTGACAGCCCATTCTTCTGAAGTTCAAACTGAAAATGTTTTTAAAAATGAGGCCTAAGATCTTAATAGGTCAAATGTAAATATCAGTTTAAAGAGACGGTTCTTACGTGTCAACTCTGGTTTGTTTAGGGGTCAGAGCCCGTATTCCACTATGTTTGTTTTTTTATCTGTCCTTCCCTCTGAAACTTTACCACTTCTGCTTTCACCGTCAGTCTGTCAGCAGGATTTTAAAAAACTGCACATTTTCCCATTAAGTTTGGTGGACAGATCAGGGCATAAGAAACAACTGATCAGATCTGGATGTGGTTATTTGGGATTACTCTCTCCAGGTGCCCTTTGCTTTATTTTACGTGCAGAAATATCTTGCGTTCTCTCTGTTCTACAGTTTAATAAGTAATCACCGTTAAAGTGCCG
>CM042330.1:5646308-5838808 GCA_023566125.1 Zingel zingel
CTGCGTGTCTGAAAGAATTAGCTGGTGCAGAAATGCTGCCTTCTCACATGAAGACGTCAATTTTAATGTCGCTGTCGACTTCTCAGGATACAATAAGAAAAGCTTTCTAATTTCTGACTAGAAAGTTGCTTTAGTTCTATAAAATGTGAATAAGTTATCACCTCCTTCTGTTTAAAAGTCTTTGGAGTGACTCAAAAAGTGAATAATTAACTGATAATGTATTAACTTGTCAAAAATTCTTTAAAATGTAAATCTTATGGAGTCAAAATGGAACAAAACAGCCCCCCCCCCCCAAAATGAACCAATTTACTCACCATGTAGACATTCAGGTCCTCCCATAATGACTTGCGGCTGCTGCTGAGGTGGCAGTGGCAGTGGCAGTGGCGGTGGCGGCGGCGGTTGTGGCTGGACGGTCTCCAGTCCCAGCAGCGAGGAAGAGGAGGACGAAGACGACATGGAGGAGGAGGAAGAGGAAGAGCAGGGCGGAGGAGAGCTGGGAGGGCACTGGGAGCTCTGGTTGGGCACCGCCGACTGGGAGCTCTGTGAGGACAGGACATGTTAAATAAACATAACTTTTTTTCCAAGATCTCAGACGATCATCAGTCTATATCATGAGGGTTGTAAAATTCTGGGAATTTTCAAAGTTGGAAACTTTCCATGGGAATTAATGGGAATAAACGGAATATTTTTGATATTGCTTGTTATAATACTGTTTGTCTATAACAGGGAACTTAAATGTAGTTGGAAAAAAAACATCTTGTAGCATAATCTTGTTTAAAACAACCTGATTTAATGCAACTTCAGTTGAATGTCCTCCTGTTCGTCAATGACATGCACGCACACAGTAATCAGCATAGGCTTCTACATACTTGCAAACATTTAGTTTTTAAAATACGGGAGTCCACTTGTTCTTGATAGGCTGGAAACAATAGACAGCGCTGATGGTTAGCTTAGCACAAATATAACCATAACCATAGTAAATCAAAGGCAGCATGCTAGCTACCTTCATATGTTAAGCTAAAGGTCAATGGTTTGGGCTACTACTTAGCCTACTGCAGGGCTACTGAGGCCACACCCACTGCACAGATCATTTCTGGAATCCAACATTCTACAGCAGATTGACGCTGATTGAAGACAGATTGAAGACAGTACTGCATTTGAGCCCAAGGACTACATCCCATCCAAATTCCCATAATTTCCATTAATTCCCATGAAAGTTTCCAAATTGGAATGTTTCCAAAATTCCCCAGCTAAACTTTCCATGGAAAGTTTCCGGAAATTTACCGGAAAATGTCCGCCCCTTTGCAACCCTAATCAAGACGCAGACAAAGACAACAGCATGAAATCCGGTCTCATTAAGTTCCTGTACATTCGTCCAATTCACCAAAATTAAATTCAGGTGTTCAAACTTTCTCCTGAAGAGCAGTGCCTCTGGCTGACATTTTAAAATGACCACATGCCAAATGTAGACAATGGTTCTTTGTTTTAAAATGATGGGAAAGTTGTTATTGGTCGTGCACCTAGAAATGTTTCAAATTAAAATGGAGTAAAACAGAGTAACAATGGCAGACTTTCATACAGACAGTTTGGCATCAACTTGTTTACTCACAATCCCCAAAGCCATTCCACTTTAAGAAGAAATATGGCGCTTATAGTTGGCTAGCAAATGAACTAGCAAATAACAGTGAGTGAGATAGTGGGAAAACATTGTGTCCTGTTTACATATTTTATTTCTTAAATTTATATTACAGAGCTTAAAAGTGAACGCCCACTTTTTGAGTGGCTCCAGTTCTGGAAGTGATTTTCCCCATTCAATTGCTCCATTGTTTCATTAAATGCTTATAAGATTTAAGCCTGGAATCGTGACCATAAAACATTTGATTCAGCGCAAAAAAAAACATTTTGAAAACAGCAAAAAAGGCAAAGGTACAAGACTACATAAATAATCATAGCGTTCAGCTGTAGAAGCTGGCTATAGCCGCTCGCGGGTTTACCGGTGCAGTAAACATTGCCGTGGTAACAGCAAGCTCAGAGAGGTCCGTTACGCTCAGTGTTGCCAACTTAGCGACTTTGTCGCTATATTTAGCGACTTTTCAGACCTCCTTAGCGACTTTTTTTCAAAAAAGCGACTAGCGACAAATCTGGCGACTTTCTGTAGAAAAGTCGCCAGTATTGTCCAGCGAGCACGTGAGGTATTTCTCTCCTGTAGCCGCCAAAACAGTCTCCTGTTCTGTGACAGAGGAGCAGCGGAGCAGCCTCTCCCCTCTCTCCTCATGTGCAGCAGCACTGCGCACAGTGTACAGGCAGGTAGAAGGGGAGGTGGGGACAGGGTGTGCGGGGGCCGGTGTAGGTGGGACAGGGTGTGCGGGGGCCGGTGTAGGTAGGACAGACAGCAGGACGCGACGGGAGAAAGACGCCACTGAGCTGGCCTGGTCCTGGGCAAGCCAGCCTTCTTTGAGAATTCTTTATCAATCTTTTTCCCTCCCATTGTAGAATTTAATTTTTTTTACTTCAAAGATAGGCTACCTAAGTAATAATTATAAGGTAAAATAAATTCCTGTATTGAATTTGTGATTATTTGGCTAAAGAATTATATTTCTTTCTATCTACCTTGCTGACACAACCACTAGGCTTTATACAATTGATTGCGTAATGACGTCAAAAATATGCAAATGAGCGTATGACGTCATCTAGCGACTTTTAGCGACTTTTGGAGCTGGTGCTAGCGACTTTCATTGGAAAATAGTTGGCAACACTGGTTACGCTTAGGAGTGTGGGTAGTATTCTCCATGACATTGTGATAAAACATGTTTTTCCTAAAACAATCTTGATTTCATACGGACTTCTACAGAAGCCAACCATCATTTCACACTCTTGTAGCTCGTGGTAAGTCTACCTTGAATGGTTTAGACATTATGGCTAATGATCAAAATCCTTATAGAGAAAATAAATGGGATTTTCACTCACAGAACCACACTGTTGAGCTCTATTCCAAGATAGTTAGCCCTTATGTCTTGCCTTCTACACCTGATAAATGGACATGTTTTTTATTGTGTCAGTGTCACATATTTATGCTGTTTGTAAATTAGCTGAAACAGATTATTGGTGTTAATATTGAATTTGATTTAAATGAAACTGCCACTTAAACATGGCTACTAACACCCTAAGCTAATTAACGTACAAGAAAGATAGCAAGCTTACCTGCTAGGACACAGACATGCTAGCTAGCAAAAAAGCTAGCAAGCTACTGTCAAACAGTTTTTAGCGGCTAAGTGTGAGACTTGTTTTGTCACTAGATACGATGCGTTTGGTTTCTGTATGGTGGCTGGCCTACACCACAACTTTGTCCACAGAAAGAACTTATCCTAAGTGAGGTCAATACGTTTGGTGCTAAATTAAACAATGTCATTAACTAGCTAGTTGGCTGACACAGGAGCTAGCAAAGGAAGGAAAAACAAAGGAAGGAAAGATATTATTATTATTATTATATTATTATTATAACTGCTCCTAGTTAACCGTCCTAATGGAGGTGGGTGTTTAATTTAAAAAGGGCCAACTGCTACACAGTGTCCAAAGAAAATAAATCATTTTCTTGCAGCTTGGTGAGGTAGAAGTGAAGTTTTTACAGCTTCAGTTTTGGTCTCTCATCAGTCTTACCTGGGAGGGGATCTGGGCGCTGGTGGAGCTGGGCCCGTTGCCGTGCATCCCCATCCCATTTTCGGTCAGAAACTCCTCCAGGTCCATGTACTGCAGCTGGAACAAGCCTCCGTCACACGGCAGGGTCCTCTCCCACAGCAGTGGGCCCAGGAACGCTGAGTTGGGCCGCAACACACCGGGCCCAGGGGCCCCTCCGACCCCAGCGGGCCCTCCGGGGCCTGCGCTATTAACACCCTGCGGCTGTGAGTCTTCATCAGAGTCCACAGGCTTGTCTTTGTCTGGAGAAAAGGAGAAGTATGTTAGACTATTTCATCTTGGTGAAAGAAAAAATTGAACGCTCCCACCCATAGACAGTGATTAAACCTCTTCCTCGTCTCTGTGTTTGTGTTGAAGTGTGAAAGGAAAGATGAGAGACGATAACAGCTGAAACTATGCAGCTAGAAAGAATGAGTTTGACCATCGGGGAGTGAAAATATTCAGTATTTTGTGCTGTGAAACAATCCAGCATGAGACTGAAGCTGCACAAAGGTTGATAATCTAATTTGTTTACTGTAATCACACTGCCTTCAGCTTAATGTGGCTTAGTGTGATTTATTGACTCTGCATAAAGCACTTTTCAACTAATGCAGTCTTTCATTCCCAACACACTGTGCCCACTTTGGAAATAGTGTCATACCATTTCAAGAGTATGATTTTATCTTTAAAAATGGCTCGTTTGAATATTACTATATGTGATAAACTAAAGCAAGTAAGCTATCCATGTGTAACCTGACACGCCAGATGGTTTGTTAACACAGAACCATCTGAGAAGCTATAATTGGAAACTGTTTGGAAATGTGCAGGCATTTTAAAAAAATACCTGGCAGGTCATTGGACGAACCATCTGCCAATTATGTCCGCCGCTGTTTTGAACGAACAGTCAGGGAGGCTGATTGGTTCGCTGCTGTCTGGACACAAACGCATAACTTGAAGCCTGACAATTTTTTATACATCCACGAGCCTGACAAAATGGATTTTCGTGTGATATGCATGGACGCATTATGTTAGATTTCCGCGTGATCTTGTGATATCGCAATAATCCAGCTGCCGTGCAAGGTAAATCCATGTGAGTAGTCCCATATTTCTCTTGCTGATTTCAATCCCTATTTACAAAAAAACAAAATCTAAAAACTGATACAGTTGTGGCCACAACATGATGAATTTGAAATATTCCATTACACACTTTGTACAAGTGCTGGAAGAAAGAGTCTGGTAGCCAGATGGTCACCGGTTTGATCCCCTGAGGGTAACACACACAAACACAGGCGGCGCGTGATGCACACACCCATGCCTTTTGTTTTCTATGCAAGCTATGTTCTATTTAACGCTAACGTGTGTCAACACAACAGGAATGAAAAGTTGAATTCGTAGGCAATAAAACACGCCTTTGCTGAATTTGATACAGTCGGGGGGGTTGCTAATACAGCCTCACTTGGCCTGGTCGTTAGATGTTGCTGTGTAACTGTCATTACTAAGTCAGTTTGCTGACTTTCGACCCTTCTCGACTTGTGCTTCTGCTATGTTTTTGTAATCATCTTTATCCTGCCACACAAAAAGTTACATAGTTTTGCTAAAACGTCTCATGATCACCAAAAGACTTCATTGCCCTTTCAGAGCCTTTGAGCAAGGCACACAATGGACATTTGGGTTCAACACTCTCTGGCTCCTTTCTTGGACCTCACCCTTGTTCTGGTCATTTGTTATTTAAAAAAAAACAACTCATTTCAGGCTGAAATTTAATGGACAGATAGCTTTTGAATCACTTTGTTTCAGAGGTGATCCAGATCTTGCATTTGTTTACAAGAAGCTGCATTACAATCGTGTGCAACTTTGTCAGAAAACCGCTTTAAAAGACAACCAACAATCAACAATCAGATTCCGGAGGCGGCATTGTTTGATGAACACCAGCTGAGGGTTGTGTTTTTGTGCCCTTGCATTGTGTGAGGCACTTAGTTGCAATCATTAAAAGGCATCTATAAATAAATTTGACTTGACTGACCCTGCACTCTGACCTCTCACAGAGGGAGGGGTTCTGATGGAAAGATAGATATAGACATCAATAAAGCATCACTAGAGTCAATAAATAAAAAAATCCTGCAAGTAAACCAAGAACCAAACCTAACTGCAACACATGGAATGAATTGTCAAAGTGATTGTTTTGAACCCTGATCCTTTGATAATATTATTCTACAGAAGTATGGCTTAGAAATTGAATAAATGGCACACTGAATAACAAAACCCAATAAAATAGTAATAAAAGAGCATATTTAACCGGGGTGGGATGACAGAGCAAGAGAGAGTAATGAGAAAGAGTAAACAAGCGAGAAACGGAGACTGAGGGAAGGCCAGAAATTTAAATTTAAAAGGGGTTAAAGAACATAAATACAGTAGGAGATTACAACGTGAGAACAGCAGAGAAGGGATGGAGAGAGATAGAGGGAGGGAGAAATAGAGCAGAGATTCAAGGCCAACATAATCTCTCTGCTATCATCATTATCTTCCTCATCTGGCTGCCAGTTTCTCTTAAAATAATGTCTGTTTAATACCAAACTAAAAGGGACTATATACTGAAAGAAAGACAGAACAAACAGAAAACAGTGGTTCATAGAATGGCACGCGGAGACTGTAGACCTCCGCCAAGGCCAATGGTGCATTCACATGTTCCTTGGATGGTCCCATTGCCCGAGTTGGGAAGTTGTTCTTCCGAATTCCGTTTGTTTATGAGCTGTAAAGCTATAGGCTACATTTACATTGCTACGTTTTGGTTAAAAAACGAATGTCTTTTGCTACGTTTACATCTCACATTCACAGTACTCTGACGTTTTAGAGCCCCTAAACTGGAGCCATTCGAAAACACTTCTGACCCCGTTTTGGTTTGGAATCTCCGGGGTTGTGTTTAAGTCTCAACGGCCGCAAACGGAGACCTTTGGCAACACCGACACACTGACAACACACATTCTCACTGCCATCGCATCAAAAAGCAACGCTTTGTCAGGTGCCTTTGCCAGTTTTAATTGACGCAAAAAGTCTCCTTTAGTGTCAGATTTAGATGCGCTTGGTCGGTGCTCTTTGCGCCACTTTTTGACGCTCTGGGTCGGGACTATTGGCGTCACTATTTGATGCTGTCGGGACTCGCATCTTGCCTTTTGGCGTCATATTTAGACGCTGTGGGTCTGGACTTACGTTTAACTGAAATGCGGCAGAAGAACGGGACAGATTAGGAAAAGATTGTGGGCGGGGTTACAAAATGTACATTTCAGTGACACGCGGGACAAGAACGGGACAGGGTGGAGTATACACTCTGAATCTTGTTTACCTCGGTACACACGTGCCCAGTATACGAGAATGTTGATGAGATTTGTGGTTTGGGCGTGCTAGTTTAAACAGAGATTACTTCTACTGGACCTAAAATCACTGCACAGAGATTGCTTTTGGCTCAAAACTCCAAAACGTAGTGATGCAAATGTAGCCTTAGTGCGAAGTTTCTGTCGCCCCCATGAGGAATTCTAAGTTATGACAACAACACTGTCTGTGCATCCACATACCATCACGCCTTTTGGTGATCGCGAACCAGCTCAGAGCATTTAAACCGCACGTTAACCATTTCCAGTATTTGCGTGACAACAAAGAGCAAAGAAAACAGATCAGGTGAGACATGAAATCTAGTCGAGAACTAATTTTATCTATTATTCGACACCACACGAATGCGGCACAATTGCCCTCCGATCCAAAATTGAATGGGTTTTTGGCTCATGCTATGTACACCCTTACACCACGTTTCAAGAAAATCGGGACAGTAGTTTTTCCGTAATCCTGCAGACAAACAACCGAGCTGAAAACATAAGAATGAAGGAACAATCCAGAGTATTAAATTGATTTAAAAACATGTCATCTCTTTGAAAATGCACAAGTTGTACATACAGTTAAATCTGAATATTTATATAACGTTAATATAACGGTTTACAGCTAACCGCTTCCGTCTCGCCTATAAATGACGTTGACAGTTTGGAGACGTCGGTCACTACTGGTTGGTTAAGGCCTTTCAAAGAAGTGTATGGGCTGGGTTTCCATTTAAATGTTAGGTACATATTAATAAAATCAGCAAAAGAAAATACTAATTATTGTCCGTTTCCGTCCACTACTGTTATGCAAACATTAGGAGCTAGTTTATCGAGATAGTCAGCTGGTGGAGCTTATTCTGCAGTCAGGTGCCATTAGACCTCTGCAGAAGAAGAGGATGTAGGTTTTTGCCAAATGCGCAAATTCAAAATGCACATACAAATGCATTTATAGTAACATACAAAAAAAATGAGAACAGATGGGTGAAAAGATGGCAAAGATAACACAGGAAAGTAAAGATAATTACAGAGCAGAAAGTAATTCATACTATGAAATCAATATTTTACAAACTGTTGTAGCAAAATGTTAAACAATAGTATTGACATTTCAAAATATATAATTTAAGGAAAAGACACCAATACACAGGCAAATATCAATCCAAAGCATAGCCTATCCACGTCGCTCCGTCCAAACAAAACTGCATTAAACCCAAGCAACCCATTTGGAAATTGTCTTGACGAAGTTCACTCTTTATTGTGCTCTGCAGCTAAAGTCAGCAACACTGTGCATCACAACTGTATAAAACACTGTTGAGGCGACAAGGAAAATGCAATAACAGGAAGGAATCATTTAGTGATTGTGGGGTACCTCAATACAACACACAGCTGCCAATGTAGCTACAACAACCTGTAACTTAAGTTCCTCCTGCTACAGTGATGTGACAGTAATTTAAGAGCACAAACAATGTGATTTAAGAGTATATATTTCTAATTTGTGTGCACACGTGATTCATTTGAAAGCCCCCCAAGTCACAAATTAAAAACACACCTGCTGGCTCCATAGAAAGGAAAGGAGAGCAAAATGACGATATAAAAGCGACTTGAAGAGAAATGAGGAAATCCCTTTAAGAGCAGCAGGAGGAGAGAATAAAAAGAGGAGCAGGTGGGGAATTAGATAGAGACAGAGATATATACTGTAAAAGATGCGGAGGAGAAGACAAAGCCTGAGAAAAATGTAAATCAGCAGAGGGACCGAGGAAGAGATCTGATGAAGAAGACGAGCAGGACAGGAAAGTGTGAGAGGGGGAAAAAAACTCAAAGACATGTGAGAGAACGACAGAAAGAGAGGAAGAGATGTGATGGATAGAGTGGGTGTTTGTGAAGGCGGCAAACAAAGCTAGCCAGGAGAGCGAAGGAGCGGAACATCGACGAAGGCGAAAGGCATCGAGAAAACCAAAAAACATCACACGACGACATCCTTTGCTTTTTAACACACCCCTGAATGCATCACCTATCATTAGTGTGCACTCTATGGGAGCTGACAATGAGGCTTTAGCTGGAGCTGCTTTCTGACTCCATAGAGAGGCTGTCAGCTGAGCTCACCATCACCTCCTCCTCCTCCTCCTCCTTTTCATCATGCAAAGGAACCAAAATGAGCTGCAGTTACACCACAAATTCACCAGGGGCCGCCAACCAGCAGGGAGCATTTGGACAGTCTTTGTTTTTCTCCCTCTGTGTGTGTGTGTGTGTGTGTGTGTGTGTGTGTGTGTGTGTGTGTGTGTGTGTGTGTGTGTGTGTGTGTGTGTGTGTGTGTGTGTGTGTGTGTGTGTGTGTGTGTGTGTGTGTGTGTGTGTGTGTGTATTGTTGAGTTCTAACAATACTTGTGAGGGCCTGGTGAGTCTTGACAGTCCATTCTGCTAGTGAGGACATTTTAGCACATCATCTTAATTTTTACGAATCTTAACGATTTAACAAAAATAGAATGAATAAAAGAATAACAAAAAGACGAAAAAAGACAAAAAAAAATAAGAAAAAATAAGAAAAAAAACAATTTCAAAATGACACACACACACCCGTTTGAAAAGGGATCGGAAAAAGCCTAGGCTTGTCAAGTCTTTATAGACAAGTGCACAATCCAATAAAATAAACTAAACCGACAATGGTAGGCCTAAATAATACAAAGATATACTCCAATATACGTCCTACTCTATCAGGCTATTAATACATTAAAAAAGAACAAAACAAATCCTCACAGTGACTAAATAATACAGGTGTGTGTGTGTGTGTGTGTGTGTGTGTGTGTGTGTGTGTGTGTGTGTGTGTGTGTGTGTGTGTGTGTGTGTGTGAGTGACTGGGAGTTATGACATCCCCACAGCAAGAGAGAGGAAGGAGAGGCAGCCTGGTTAATATTTCTCATGGCAGCTGGTGGATGGGAAACCATTCAATCCCACTCAGTAACCTTTATTTCAACAGAGCAGAGAATCAGAACGCCGCCGCCGCTGCTTCTGCTGCTTCTGCTGCTTTGGCGATTTCTTTTTTTTTTTTTTTTTTATGGCATCCACTCTAGATTGTGCTTCTTTTTTTAAACCCTCTTCTTCCCTCCTACTCCTCCTCCTCAGGATCATTTCATTTCACCACCAAATGCAAAAAGGAAGCGTTTAATATAAAAACCCAGCGGGCCAGAAGGAGGGAGGCTGAAGTGAAAACAGAGTGTGCATGCGAGTGTGTGAGTGTGTTGGATAAGCAAAGCCTGTCTTTTACAATGACACCCACTCAGTCACACACACACACACACACACACACACACACACACACACACACACACACACACACACACACACACACACACACACACACACACACACACACACACACACACACACACACAAGCAGCAATGAATAATCACTGTAATATTCCTGTGGTATTTCTGCAAAGACTTATATTGAGTAAAGGCTCTCTAATGAACATTTATTATTGTTTGCTTCTGCAACTAATGATTTTTTTGATTATCGATGCATCTGCCATTTATCTTCTTGATTAAAATGTCCGAATAATAATGAAAAATGCAGATTATAAACTCAACATTGCTAAAGTCCTAAAACCAAATTTATTCTGTCATTATATCAGATTTGACAAAGAAAAGCAGCAAAAATAATCGCATTTGCGAAGCTTCAACCAAAGACTTTCTGACCTTTTTATTCGAAAAATGTTTTGTAATCGAGTAGTCTGGATCAACTGAAGCACATTATCAGGATAATTGCCCGACATCCCGCGCGTTGTTAATGCACCTTCCACTCTCTTTGTGTTGCCATTCCCAAACTCCCAACAGCGCCGCCTAAGATGATTGCATTTCTTTAAACCAATCACAAACAACCCAGAGCGTTTTTTTTCTCCTATCCCAGAATGTATCTGTGGTGGAGCCAGACCTTATACTCCACAGCACTGTGGACATAGCTCTGGCAATGCGAGACTATTGACTATTAATCAATTAAATTTAGTTTTAGCTCTATGTCATATTATATCACTAAAATCTTCCTATATTTCTGCAGCGGCTTCAAATGTCTCTAAGGTGAATTTATAGTTAGGTTCATGCCTTAATGCATATTATTACACCTAACATGGATTATTAAGAAATCTCCTACAATACAATTCACCATAATGAATCACTCAAACACAGGCACAGGCAAATTAAAATGTATCAAAGTTCCTTTGAATGCACTCGCTGTATATTAAAGGGGTGGTTCAGAATTTTTGGACATAGGACCTCATTTCCAAGTTAGCCAGTGTGTTATTTACCAGTGGAGACCGTTTTCAACACTTTTCATCCAGTCCTTCCAGTTGCAGAGTTCGCTGGTGCTAGGCTAGCGCAAGTCAACAGTAACTGCTAGCCCTGCCACTAAAAACAGTCTTACCTACTCCACAGTACACCTGAGGCAAATAAATTATAACGCCAGACTATCGATGTAAATGTCTGTTCTAATGTTAGAATTAAAACTACCCTTGCATCTCATTGCAATAGTTATACTTTGTTCCCTGTAGTTGATAGTAGGAATAGGCTACAGCAGCGGCGGAGTGATATTACCTAGGCTACCGAGAAAGCCGGTTTACATGACAATCACGCAGTTTATTTACCTGCCGCTGTCACTCATTGCTACAGAAGCAGAGTACATTGCACGAAGGAATCAACGAGATATAGTATTATGGCCACGTCTGAAAGCCATGCCGATGTTTCTGACTTTGAAGACGACTAACGTTGTCAGTCTCAATCTATCGGTAGCAGCTAGGCTAACGTTATGAAAGGGGCTAGCTTTATTAGCTAGAGTAGCCTACCAAAAGTTATTACCTGTTCATCAGTAGCTGTTGGTGCATCTGGGAAGACGGATGGAACCGCATTCGTTGTCAGTGACTTGTGGTCCTTTAGATTGCGGGGTTTTTCAAAGTCGTCTGGTCTAAAATGATCACTACACATTTGCCACTTGAGTAGAGTCTCCGCCTTGATGTCCAAGCCAGCAGCAAGAAGCCACAGTTGGTTCCTTTCTGGATCTCGCAATGGAAATTTGTGGAAACTTTGTGGCGTCCATCTGTTTAATTTATTTTTACAATTTGTAAAATGTACACTGAATCACCATGTTGCCTAGTCCTTAGTTTCCAATTCAATGCTTCAATACCAATGTACTAGGCTACTACTAGGTGTTCCGACTGGAGTGCTGTTTACTTTTTCGACGCAGTACTACTAACCGGAGCAAAGTAAAATTCCGCCGCTGCTGAGAAACTAGTCCCTCAAAATGTAATGCGATCATTGCAATGCAAGGATAGTTTTATTTTGAACATTATTCTATCAACAGACATTTACATTAATAGTCTGGCGTTATAATTTATTTGCCTCAGGTGTACTGTGGAGTAGGTAAGACTGTTTTTAGTGGCAGGGCTAGCAGTTACTGTTGACTTGCGCTAGCCTAGCACCAGCGAACTCTGCAACTGGAAGGACTGGATGAAAAGTGTTGAAAACGGTCTCCACTGGTAAATAACACACTGGCTAACTTGGAAATGAGGTCCTATGTCCAAAAATTCTGAACCACCCCTTTAAAAATGCATTTCTCTATGATGTCCCTGCAGTGACTTATTGGAGCTAGATCTGTAAAGATTAATCGATTAATCGATTAGTTGTCAATTTTTAAATGAATCGCCAACTATTTTGATAATCGATTGGTCGGTTTAAGTAATTTTTTAAGACAAAAGTAAAACATTATTTGATTCCAGCTTCTTAAATGTGAATAATTTCTAGTTTCTTCTCTCCTCTGTGACAGTAAACTGAATATCTTTGAGTTGTGGACAAAACAAGACATTTGAGGACGTCATCTTGGGCTTTGGGAAACACTGATCCACATTTTTCACCATTTTCTGACATTTTATAGACCAAACAACTAATTGATTAATCGAGAAAATATTCAACAGATTAATCGACTATGAAAATAATCGTTAGTTGCAGCCCTACCGTTTTCCTTACTATCCCTTTAAGAAATGTCTCACCTATAAGATCCCCCTCTCTCCAAACACACACACACACACACACACACACACACCTTTCATCTCGCAGCAGTCCTTGGGGCCTCTCTGGTCGGCCTTGATTGGCAGCTGAAGCAGGGTCTTCAGGTTGGTCATGGAGGTCAGATGTCCACCTTGGGGGGCACTTCCAGCCGGGTTGCTGGCCCCAAATTGGGGGCTGGTGGCCCCAGCAGGGAGATCCGGAGGTAAGAGCTGAGTAAGAGGCCTTGACATAACTTCAAGGGAGGAGGAGGCGGGAGGCGAGGAGGCGGAGAAGAGAAACCTGCAGACTCTAAGTTCAAGATGATCAAAATAATCCAATTAGTTGCACTAATTGACAGGCGCGCCGTCAAAAGGTGCGCGGACAGGTGACGCTTCAAAATCTCCACCTGATGTCCCGCTTGTCCGGCCGTCCCATGAAGAAAATGTATTAAAAAACAAAACAAAAAAAAAGAAAGAAAGGGGGGACTTATCTCCAAAATGGCACCATGCTCACCGAGTCTAATGCATCCTCTCGGACTGGCTGAGCCTTCACGAGTTGCTGTGTTGCTGTCACCTCTTTAAACTAAGCTCGGCACTAATAAAACGCACACAGGAAGACGGACTGAATCCTGCAGCTCGCAGCGAGGGAAGCCCCGTTTGAGTTTTGTGGAGATAAAAACGGTCACACAACTCACGCTCGGGTCCAGTTGCTTGATCGATCGGAGATTCTTTAGTCCGGAGGGCAAAAAGCAAAAATAAATACGGCTAAAAGCAGATTCAACCGCGGATGGCTGTATAGTCCCATACAGTGAGCAGAGAAAGAGGATTAGAAACAGAAGAGTCGATGCGAACAGTCTCCAAGACAGAAAAAAACAACAACTTGTGATTTAATATGAGTGGAAAATATAAGATGAAGGAAATAAAGAGTTCCCCCCCAAAAAAATAATAATATCCAGTAGTATGAGAGTCAGATAGATGAGGCTGATGGCTCTTATTTTCCTCCCTCTCTCCCCCTCTCTCTCTCTCCCTCCCTTTCTCTCTCTCTCTCTCTCTCTCTCTCTCTCTCTCACACATTCACACACACACACACACACACTTCTCTCTATTTTCGTCGTTCTGATTCTCTCTCTCTCTCTGCCAGTCAGCTGGAACCAACACGGGCCGCTCGTGTGACGTCACCGCTCACGGGGGAAAGGCGCCCGGGGGGCGTGGATCGTTTGCATACAGAGGCCACGCCCCCTTCCATCACCGGCCCCCTTGGTAACTCCTTCTGCGTTCACGGATGCATGGGAAAGCTGGGAAATTTAGGCTTTCCACATGTGAAAATACGATTTCAACTCAAATTTAGGAAAACTAATTTAAAAACAAGATTTTGGATCACCTAAAAAAATGTGTTCCACTTGGTTATACTAGTATAAAATAGAGTTATTTTTACAATTATGATTCCAACTCAAATTTAAGAAAGTAGGAAAACAAATTTTAAACATTTTGGATTATTTGGATTTTGGCTGCTACTTATGTTCACACTGTAGGCTACTTTATTTATGTTTAGACTGTACTCCAATAGCATTTGTACAATCCATTGTTTTAGCAACATAATATTTTAACCTAATCTTACTTTACTTTAACTTAAATGTTTATTTCTTGCACTTTAGCCGTGTTATATATACACTTATTGACTATTTATTTTTTTACCTTAAATTTGACTGTGAACAACCGCCACTGAACAATTTTCCTGAGGGGATCAATAAAGTATTTTGATTCTAAAAAAAATATATAAAATAGGGTTAATTTATTAGCTGATGTATTCACAAAAGTCAGATCTGTAATATAAAAATAACACAGTGGATTAATTATCTGGAACAAGCTCTGAGGGGGATGGAAGTTGTGGCTGAGCTGCTGTTTTGCGGTGTCATTCAGAAAGTTTGCAGATCAGAATTACAGTCATTTTATGATTATAATATTTCTTTTATTGTTTTGTTTACTGTGTATTGTATGTTTGTGTTGCACGTTTAACTTCTAGTATGATTCCAACCCAAATTTAAGAAAGACAACATTTTAGATTACTAAAAAATGGTGTTCAACTAGTAGTATAAAATGTAGACTATTAGCTGACGTATTCACAAAAACGCCAAGCCTTCGCTGGTTCCAGTTTCTTAATTTTGATTTTTTTTGGACAAACATAATTAGCAGATCAATTAATTAGATATGAGTTTCAAACCAGAAATCCAAAAGATGGTTAAATTAACACAATTTCTTTCCCAACTTAGTCGCAACAACTATTTGACACTGTATAAGACTGTTAATATTATAATTAGGCTATACACTATTTGTATAGTCAAATTTTCAGTTCAACAGAGAAAGACATTTTTGTTTACGTAGCATTAGGCCTACAATGGTTAACGTGAGAAAAAACGAATGTTCTTGCTGAGTGAACCCAATATGTTTGGTGTGCTTGCGTTTAACAGCATGTATTGTTTTTTTCTCCGGTTGTACGTGAACGCAACGTACATTTGCATAAAACACAACACCTCCCAGCCGTTTCAGCCAATGGCTGACTGCAGCTGGGAAGTCGCGCCCCCTGAGCTGAGCTCCTTCCTAGATGAACGTGCCCAGCCTCTCTCTTCTTCTCTCACGCTGTCATTTAAACAAGGAGGCCGAAACAACACCGATGACCACTGACTTAAAACAGTCCTACGGTTCTGTCAGGATGTTGTTTCCTGTTTATGCGATTCCCCCTCGCTGCCTTATCTGATAAATGTGGGAAAACGTGAATATTTTAACCCACAACGTGACAGGATTTGAAGAGTCAGAATACAAAATCAAGCATCAGGTGTCGCGTGTGGGCGAGGTAGTCAGTCACATAACATTGCTAACATTTAGCATCAGAGTAATGCAGGCTGCTACATTTACACTTAGCTACAGATACAACCTCCATGGTGTGTTTTGTTAGGAATGTAAGCTGAAAAACGATATTTATAAAAGGCTCCTTTCAGTAATTTGGTTTTATTTTTACTCACAAAGCAACTATATACTATAAATTCTTTAAATAATCACATTGAACGTGGTTCAATTGTGTTTAATACCATAAAGATGGTGGCAGAGCCACGGTTGGCCTGTTTTTCTCCCTGTTAAATGTCCCTATCTCCCTCTCGCGCTCTGAAGAAGCACATTGCACCGGCACGTGCCGACTGTTGCCTACCGGCGACCCTGCTGCGTCGCGATTGGCTAAATCTAGGTCACTCGCTGCCTCTCCTGGCCTCCTATTGGTTAAAAATAGGTCACAGTCTCCGCCCACAGGTTTCCCCATGCTACTGCCGCGTGACAGGCCGTCTGGAGGGGGGAGGAGGGAACACAAAGCCAGGGGGCTGATTGTGTGGGGAAAAAAGCACATTTATTTATTTTTTTAAGAAATTTAACAACGCTAAAAAATAAATACAAAAAATTAAAAATTTACAAAATAATTACTAAAATAAAGAGCTGAAAAAACAGCAACATGAAACTAATAAAATTAAATACAAAATAAACATTTTAAAAAAGTAATACTAAAATGTCAGATTGTTCTTGTTTGTTGACATCAGACTGATGTTCTTTGACATGTTAAGACATGTTAAGGTGCGCAGCCTTGCTTTTATTGTGCCGATGTTGCTTATTTTTTTATGTTTTTATGCATATCATGCTTGTTCTGCATGCCCTTGTGTTGCATGTTTTATTTACATGTTGACATAGCAAAATGTTATGTCGTACATATAAATGTTGTTGCACTACATGTTTGTCATATGTCTGTATCTTGTTCTGAACCGGTTTTTGTATCTTGTTGTTTGCACCTCATGTTCATTCTTTTGTTTTTGCACCGGGGACCAGAGAAACACGTTTTTTTCCTCTATGTACTGCACTGCACTATAGATGGATGACAATAACAGCTCTCTTATCTTATAAAATATACAAGTTTCCTTTTATTGTTTTGGATGCTGTGTATTGTGTATATTTTGTGTATGCATGTTAGTAGCCTGCCGTGTAGTCACTTTATTGTCATAATATTAACTTTGAATCATTACTAACACTGCATGCGGTGTGTCTAATTTTAATAACTTTAATTGCATAGTCCTTATTAGGAATACGCTGTAATGTCTGTCCAGGAACTACAGCTAAAAATATCCTTTAATTGTTTTTAAATAAAAAAAAATTAAATAAAGATAAAAACAGTTGTGGGTAAATCTAATAAATACCCCAGAGTGCACTGTCCTTGCTAAATAAATAAGTAAATAAACATCTTAGAGTTGTTTAATTTTCTCATGTGGTCACATTTTTCTTTAGACACGTTTGTAATTTAACTGTCGTGTTTGGTCTTGGTAATCATGTACCGTTGGGTATTTTTTTTGGTGCAGATTCAAGTGAAAGCTACAACGGCAAATCTGTAACTCCAATAACAGTCGATAATTTACAGCCTATGAAAGGAAATAAAGGCTTCAATCACACATAATCATGCAACATCATGTGGGTTTTTTTCCCGTTGATATCAGCTTGACTGATTCCTGAATCAGATGCAGCAGCTGCACTGTTGGAACAACAGTTCCTAGAAGGACCTTGAAAAGCCTGCAAGTCCTATCTGGTGACAGGATGCTGTCAAATATACCAAACAGGAATGTGTCAGTAGTAGGAGGCCAAAATGATCTGTCTCACACACACACACACGTGTACGCTGGCATGCATCAGTGAAATAGAGGAACACCAGCTTGACTCCACTAATGTGTGACCAGAGTTTCACGAGCCATTTTCAATTAAATATTTTCCCCTTGTGCCTTTCCTCCAGACTTGAGCTGAAGCCATCATTTAAAGTGTATACATGGCGCCATCTAGTGGCCATTTGTCGGCACCGAAGAGTAAGACCTGCCTTCTTAAACGGGCTTTTGATTGACCTGTCTGCACTTCGTTATGTATTACTTTGTGCTTTGAATTGTTTACTGTGTTTTAATATGTATCATCTTGTATGTTTTATGTAAAACACTTTGTGATTTTTATCTGTGAAAAGCACTCTGACAAAGCATTTCAGTCCATTTAGTCTGCAGCTACAATGTGGAATGTAACTAAGTGCATTTACTTGAGTACAAATTCGAGGTACTTGTACTTAACTTGAGTATTTCCATTTTATGCAACTTTATTTCTACTCCACTACATCTCAGAGGTATATATTGTACTTTTCTTTCTTTGTCTGAAAGATTTAGTTACTTTTTAGATTGCAATATCCATCCCCTTCCTGTCCAGTGATTTAGACTTGTTCTGATAAGCTGAAGGATGTTTGTGTGTTGAGAAACTTCTCCTACTTCTTAAGTTTAATAAAGTCTTTAAAAAGCCTCTTGACTCCGCTGGAAAATACATCGCCGCGAAGTTGAAAACAGGTCTGTTGTTCTATCTTCATGACTTTTTAGATACGTGGTTCTCAAAGGACGCCACAAACATATGATGATCTCATAGAATATGATGCATTGCTGTAGATTAAACTACCAAACAGTATATTAAGGAGTTACAATTAGCATAGTCCCACAGATTTACCCTGCAGAGATCTGAGGAGCAGTTAACCATAGTCCTCACAAATCCACCGGAGGTTAGAATGCCAACACAAAGGAAGAGGAAGGTGACGGACATCCAAAATTGAGGACTTCCAGTGGAATTTCCGGCGGCACCGGTGCAATCCCTGAACGTCGTGGATATAGACTACAATTAGCATAATCTTAAACATCTAGAGCAGTTAAATGCAACATACATTATTACATTTATGCAGCGGTAGTCTTTCATTGCCAGACCTTCCTCCACAGCGCTGTGAAGGAAGGTCAGGCTACACCACACGTACAGTACATTCCTGGAGGAGAAGAAGAAAAAAAAACGCTCTGGGTTAGTTGCATTTCTTTAAACCAATCACAATCATCTTGGGTGGTGCTAAGCTCCGGTCGCAAAGACTATACAAAATTGTCTCGGGAAGTTAACTGTTCGCACAATACAGTAACGTGAGCTATTTAAAGTAGCTGGATACATGGTTAAACCTCATTTACTCCTACCAGTGTATCGCTATGTACTTTGACCACAGCAAATCCCCGCCAATCGGTCCCAAAACGTCCCAGCTAGAGAGTAAATGCCGTAAACATATTCTTTGTGAATCTTTACAATAAGTCCCTAAAAAGAACCAAGCAGGCCGGCCTTGTTGCACGATGCAGATTTTCTTAAGAACTTGCCATTTTCAGCGGGTAGCTTGCTAGCTCGAAGGTTGTTTCCCAAAGCGAAGGGAGTTTGACAGCAGCAAACACACACATTGAATATCCTGGAAATTAATTGTCAATCCAGACTAATGCAGCAGTAATATTAATCCAAAAAACATTTATACTGCACAATGAGTAGGCTTACTTTTACTTTTGATACTAAATTTTTCTTAAACATTTAAGTAAGGTTCTGAATGCAGGACTTTTACTTGTAGTGGAGTATTTTCCAGTGTGATTTTAGTACTTTTACTTAATAGCTCTGAATACTTCTTCCACCACTGCTCGCTCTGCCTTCTACAACTAGATCATTCTCTTCTCCACACTGTTTTGTGAGACACGTGACAGGGCACGAGACTCCCCCAGTTAAAAAAAAAAGCAGGGGGGGGGGGGCAGCTGGGTAATGATGAAGGCATATAAACAGCTCACCTGACTGCTTGCTCCAGGTGCACAGCAGCTGACCTCCTGTCATTGATGTATGTGGAGCTGCAGCTCTCTGAAAGTCTACTCCTGTTGTGTGCGTGGGGGGGTGGTGGGGTGGGGGGAGGGGGTCAGACTACATGTGTCAGAGCGAGACACCACTTCAGTGTCCCTGTAGGAGGAAAGGGTGGATAAAAATAACACAGTGGATTAATTATCTGAAACAAGCTCTGAGGGGGATGGAAGTTGTGGCTGAGCTGCTGTTTTGCGGTGTCATTCAGAAAGTTTGCAGATCTGAATTGTTACTGTAGAGTTGTTGGTGCTGGATCTTCATGGGGGTCAGGAAAAAAAATAAAAATAAATAAAAAAGGTTTTGGAAGTAGATGAGCAGTTTAATGGCAGCTGCAAATATTCCTTAGATCCATACAATGACTTTAACTACACGAGACAATATTTGAATGGCACAATTTGACTAATTTCTACCTTAACGCCAGTATCTTACCATCATAATATAAACCTAACACTGACGATCATAAGTCATTTCCATGTAAAACTATTTCTCCAATGTATTAACTTCTAACTCTTTAAATGCTTGCCCATTCAGAAACTTTAAAACAACTCCAAACAATGATCACTTTCAGTAAAAGCCTTAGGCGTCTGGACGTAAAAAAAACTGAACTGAATCCATTTCCAACTTTATAACAAAAGAAAATGTATTTCCTTAATGGGGTTGAAAGTGAATCTACATAATCAGATGTTAAAACAAAAAATTTGGGGATTTTTTTTTTAAACCACCATTAAATCAAAGTATACCGAAATAAAACACATGCGTTCAAAGGTTTTGATATAAAGGACTGTGTCTTCAGTATAAAGTATTTTTAATGAAATCTGTGAGTTATCGTTTCTGGAAAGACGTTGCCGTTTATTTCACTTTTTCTAAGTAATGTTGTCATGCTTTAACCCTTGTGTTGTCCTCGGGTCAAATTTGACCCATTTTCAAAAGTTTGTAATAACAGAAATATAAGTTTCTTTCAATCAAATTGCCCAAACATTACATTGATCCGTGGATGTACGTTGTATGGAACCCATACATTTTAACAAATGAATGATTACTTCCATTGCATTGTGGGTGTTTTATTACATTTTTATAGCATTTGAAAACATAAATTTAAATGGTTTCAAAACCTGAAACTAAACTTTGACTTTCCGTGATCCACTAAACATCCTCTGATCTTTACTATTCGTCCAAGTAATCCATACGTTCTGCTTTTTAGAACTAAAGAAATGTGGTATAATGTCATATAACATAGGTTTATTGACCATGAAATCTTTCAATTTTGACCCTGAAAGACATGTTCTTGGTCCACGGGAAGACAACACAAGGGTTAAAAGCACCGTAACTGAAATCTCATTCGCCTTCTTTGTATTGGGCTGCACGAAGAAACTGCATGGATAGATACAACCAGAGAAGATAGAAAATGTTTTTTTTTTGTGTGGTTTGGTTTAAGCGACCCCTTTTAAACTCCCAATTATCCCGTTGTTGGCAGTGATAATCTCAAACTCCCCTGCTACAACTAATTTGTATGTTTTTTTTAACTAATTAAACAAGCGTATGAACAACATAAGCACCATTACTCCTTTTTCCTTAGAGAGGATAAAGTGTTAGATAAATTAAATTTGGGGCAGCTTGAGTGATTTGCTACTGACATGTTACAAATTAGTTTTGTTGTTGTTCGTAAAACTTAATTAAAAAAAGAAAACAAAAAAAAAAAAAAGGTCCTGTAGTTTTTGAATATTTTTATATTTTCCAATAGGTTTCCTGGAAAGAACCATGAAATTTGATAAGTCATTTTATTAAATTGTATAAGTTGTCAATAGGATGGCATACAGTTCCAATAAATAAATAAATATTTACTTGTCACAGCTTTAAATTGAGCTTCTCTTTTCAGAAAAATCATTTTTTCTATATATTAATTACTAAATTACACAGTTCTATCCTGGAGGAAAATTAAGGACGTTATTTGTTTTAATCATTTCTCACTACTATGGAGGGAGCCTTCAGCTTTTAACAGACTTAAACCAACAGTACCATTTCAGTTTTTTTATTTGAGGGTTTTCAACAACTCACTTTTAGGCAAAGAAAAGGATAGTAATTTAGTAATAATATTACATGTTTTAGTTTTACAGAAAAAAAAAGAAAAAACACGTCTGGACAGGACCTAAGTAATGAACTAGGTGTACACGCTTTTGTTACAAAAATTGGGCATAACTGTGGCAATGAGGGAGTAGTCAGAAGGGGTACAGGGAGGGGGAAAAAAATATCACATCGATACATATACTCATCCCGCTGTTTTACAAAGAGTCCCCAACTCGCTCCCTCCCACCCATACAATACCAACGAGAATAAAAGAAATGATACTTGGAGTAAAAAACAGCAAAGAATCAATATATAATAAAATATAATACGAATTGTACAGTACACTCGTTATTTCTGTTGTCCTTTTCAAATCCTGAACACGTTAAGTTTGAGTCGCATTTTATCGCCATCCACGCCTCTTTTTAAAAAAAAAAAAAAAAAAAAAAAAAAAAAAAGTAGTGTACATTAAAAACAAGGTCACCAACACTTCTAACTCCGTTTCTTTTCTCAGTCACTTTATCAACTGCCTTTGGCAACCAATGCGACCCTTTACTGTTTATATAATGAGGTTCTTTAGGATTTCTTTTTACCGTCCTAAAAAATTTCATTCATCTTGAGGGCAGATGTCATCTCAGTTTTAAAAAAAAAAAAAAAAAAAAAAGGGGGGAGAGAGATTCTCCACTGGGGTAAACAAATGAACACATACAGAGCAAGAGACACGGACTTTACAGTTTAACTGTGAATAATGTGAAAACTATTTGAAAAAATAAAACTGGTACTAAAAAGGTACCTCACTTCTACAATCCGTATTATGCGCAAACACTGCTAGTGGGAAATTTCAAAATAAAATAAAAACTGATGATGAAGAAACTGGATTGATGTTTGTTTGTTTTTGTTTTTTTTCTTCAAACGGGTGCTACTAAAAATTGTCACGTGGTCCAGAGTTCCTCCACCTCAGGTGGGACAGATGAGGAGGGTGGTTCTGATTTTGGGGCTTTTGAAGTCCACTCTAATTTATCAACCACCTCTGCTGCAGTAAATTAGGATTGTATGCAGATATATCCCGGATGGGTGTGGGGATATTATGCTAGTTACACTAAACCCTCCACATTCTCCCATCTTGTTCGGTTAAAAACTCGCTAGCTCTTGCTTGCTTCTTGGATTATTAAAAAAAAAAAAAAAAAAATAAACATCAAAACAATCTAATCTAGAAAACTTTTTAATTTTTTTTTTTTTTTTTTTTTTTTTAATTCATTTTTATTTTTTACTGACTGAACTCAGTCAAAACTGTTGATCTCTCGGGCTGGACCAGAACCGGGACCGCTAGCTCGGCAACTGGGGGCGTTAGCTCAACAACGGGGACCGTTAACTCGACTGGTGAATGGTCCGCCTCCGACGGCGGAGATTTTGTCTTCATCAGTTCCCAGTTCCCACCGGTCATCGCCCCCCGACAGCAGAACTTGTGGCGGGCCAGAAGCTGGGAGTTCCAGAAACGGTGTCGGCATTTGCGGCACTGGAAAGCAGCTTGTTTAAGATGCTGGCCCCTGTGTTTCAAGGCTTTGTGTAGGGAGCTGGTGCGCTTGCCACACACCTGGCACCGCAGACGGGTGTGGCGCCCTGAGTTTCTCGGTGGGTGCCTGGTGGCGTGGTGGACCAGCAGAGAACCCTGCTTGGCGTATGTGGTGCTGGGGCAGATGGGACAGGGGAAGCGCTTGATGGGGATGTCCATTGAGGTGAGTCCGGTGACTTTGACAGCCCCTCCGTACCATGACTTCGCTCTCGTCATGCCGCCCTTCATCCTCAGCTGGGCCAGGAGCTTTTTCTTCTTGAGCTGCGCCTGCAGTCGACCCCTCCTCTTCCTCAGAACCAACAGCTTCCGGCGGGTGTCTTTGCTCAGAGGGACACCCACCAGCTTTCCATCTCTCATGATGCTGTGGATCAGCACTCGCCTTTTTTTTTTTCTTTGCTTTTTTGTTTGTCCATGCTGCTTTTGGAAGTTTTTTGAGCGGTAGTGAAAAGGGTGCTGCTGCTGCTGCTGCTGCTGCTGCGAGCCGGAGGCCCCCTGCTGCACGTGAGACGAGGCTGCGTAGTTTGAACCTGATCCCGAGTCATAGAAGAGCGGAGGGTACCCGGAGGGTTGGGACTGGTTGACACGCTGGCCACTGCGGTCGATGCCGTGCTGGGACAGCTTGTGGCGCACTAAGCTGTTGGAGTAGGCAAAGGCTTTACCACATACTTCACAACGAAAGGACTTCTCCAGCCCTACCCCGCCACCGTGGACAGTCTGTTGATGTGCCGTCAGGTGGAAATAGTGGCGGAATGATTTCCAGCACACTGTACAGGTATAAAGCCTCTGAGAGGGGGTGCCAGATGTTGGAGACTTCTCTCCTTGGGAGCAGGATGAGAAGTAGTCAGAGTTCCCCGAGGTGGCGCCTTGACTGATGGCGGCGGCGGCGGCAGCAGCAGCAGCAGCTGCCGCGGCACCTTTCACCCTCCTCCCCTGGCTGTCAATCTCACCTTTTCTGTGCAACTTCCCGTGTCTCACGAGGCTCTGTGCATAGGCAAACATCTTCCCGCACAGATTGCATTTGTAGTTCTTTTGACCAGAGTGCACGGTCAGATGCTTGGTGAGGTGGAAAGGCTCACGGAACAGTTTGCCACAGACGTCGCAGGGGTGGGGCTTCTCCCCCGTGTGAACGCGGTTGTGGCGCCGCAGGGTCTCCGCCCTTCTGAAGCGCTTGCAACAAATCTGACAGCTGTACGGCCTCTCTGACCCGTCCCCGGGAGGTGCAGGGCTCCGTCGTCTCCTGACGATGGTGCTGGGGTCCCTCTTTTCTCTGGGCTTCCTTGGCCTCCTGGGCTTGGTGTGGGGGTGGCTCGGGTGGGTCAAGGGCATGGTGGAACCGTTGAGGCTAGACGTGGATGACGGTCCGCCCATGTTACCAAACCCCAACCCCCCCAGCAGGCCTCCAATGATATCCCTCCTCTCGCCTTCCCGGCCTTCTGAGTTTATATCACAAGAGGCTGCGGCTGCAGCGGCGATGGCCGACATTGCACTGCTGGTGACCTCGTCCTCCGAATCGTCCAATAGGGAGGAGAGGGGGAGGTGTGGCTGCTGTGGCTGTTGATGGTGGTGCTGCTGCTGCGGCTGCTGCGGCTGCTGGCTCTGTGGGTGGGGATGAAGAGTTGGGGCTAAAGGGGCCTTACGCAGAGTTTGATTGGTCATGTCACCGGCTAGCGTACTCTCCGAGGAGTACAGAGACGAGGATTGCGATCGCCTGTAGTCATCGACTCCGCTGTTGTAGGACGATTGATTCTGGTAGCGATTTCTGGAATAATCGGTTGCGTACTTGTCATTAGCCATTGCTGCCCCATTGTTTGGGATTCCCACCCTGTCTCCACTGCTTCCCATTTTACTGCCGTTTGGGTTAGACGACCCACTCCTGCCGCCGCTGGCCCGGTTTTTTGAACTCCGCGGAGGTTTGCCACAGGCACCTGAAGCGGCATGGTTGAGAAGAGAGGTGCTCTCACGGAAGCAACGCCCGCAAGCCGGGCAGCGGAAAGGCTTCTCGTCGTGAATCTTCTCGTGTCTCGTCAGGGACTCTCGGCGGTTGAAGGACTTTTGGCAGATGTTGCAGGCAAAAGGCCGGTTTTCCGAATGGGTGACACTGTGCTGGATGAGGTGACCCCTCTTTTTAAATCTCTTCCCACACTCGCCACAGCAGAAGACTCTCTCTGGGCTGGGGGAGTTGCCATCCGACTTCCTGCTTTGGCTTTCTGGTGGCAAGCCATGGCTGCGGAGATGCCTTCGGAGACTGGAGAGGTGGGTGAAGGTCTTACCACATTCACCGCAGTGGTAAAGGGGCTCTGGTTCGGGCTGGCCAGATGAACAGTTACTGTCTTGGGATTTGGACAACTGTTGGTTACGGTTGGCTACAAGCACAGAGGTGGAGTTAGAGGAAGGGGGGCCAGACGAAGAGGAGGAGATGGTGGAGGATGACTGCTGCTGCTGCGAGGACGATGAGAGGATAGAGGAATGCGATGGCTCGCTTGCAATGCCACTTATCCTAACGCCCCCGGATCCTCCTCCCACAAGGCCTGACGAGGAGCTCTGACTGTGCCCACTCGAGCTGCTGTTATGGCAGTTACCCACACTGCTACTGCTATGGCTGTGACTGCTGTGACCACTACTCTCCGCTTTCCTCTGGGGCAGATAGCCCGCCATTGCTTTCTTCCTCCTGCTTCCTCCGCTCGAAGCTGACGAAGACGAGCTGTCTCCTGTCTTTGCATCGTCTTTAGAGAGGGACAGGTGCAGGGGCAGGGGGAGGGGAAGGCCAGCCTCTTGCTGCATTAGTGATGCTATCTGGTTAGAGGAAAGGACCGGAATGCCTTGGAAATCAAAGCTACCCAGCGGGGCAGGCTGGGGAGCCGGGTGGAGAGGGTGCGGGTGGTGAGTGTGGCTGTGTGGATGAGATAAGGCATGAGGGGTCAGCTGCTGCTGCTGCTGTTGAGGCGGTGGAGCTGTGTGGCTGTGGCTGTGGGAGGAGTGAAGGGCGGGGGGAGGGGCCAGGGCCGAGTTTGACTCACTGACCCCTTGGCCCAGACCCAAGCCCAAGTGGTTGTGAGTGCCTTGCTGGACGAGGAACTGCTCCAGGCTGCTGTTGGTGGGGACCCCGGACAGGAAGTACTGGTTGGCGGCAAGCATGCAGCTGAACTGCTGGTGGAGGCTGCGGGGATCCGACTGGCTGACTAAGGGGACCGCAGTGCTGCCGGAGGGGTTGTTGGAGGCCGAGGAAGAGGTAGAGGGAGAGGCTGAGGAAGAGGTGGGACCAGTGGAGGGCTGAGGGACAGAGAGACCTGGATGCAGCGGTGGAGGAGGGGGTGCAGGTGTGACAACTCCACTGCTGCTCCCGCCAAAGTCAAAGCGGCCCATGCCGGAGTGGAGCTGCTCCTGGGCCAGCGCGGCCTCGGCCGGGTGGAAAGGCCGCAGGAACTGGGGGTACCCCGAGCTCCCGCTCCCACTGCTGCTACTGCTGCTGCTCATCTTACTGGACTTCCTGGAGCTGTGGGACGAAGAGGACGACTGGCTCTGATGGGAGATGGATGGGGGAGGGGCGCCCATTTTGGCGAAGAGGGACGAGGAGTCGGCGAAGGCGTTGCTCCGAGAACTCTGGAGGGAGCCGAGGCCGAGGCCAGACAGGAGGCTCCCGGAGCCATCAGCGGAGGGCTGGTGCTGCTGCTGCAGCTGCTGCTGATGCTGCAGCTGGACCTGCTGCTGGTGGCTCAGTTGTCGTTCCAACCCGAGGCCTTTGAACTGGTGGGCCTGGTGTCCACTCAGCATCTCCAAAATGTCCATGGGGTACTTGCTGAACTGGAACATCTTCCAATACAGCTGTGGCAACGTGTCACGTAGCCACAACTGCCACGTGCACTAAGCCGGTTTATCTGCTGGAAACGGCAGCGACCCCTCGTCAAGACGACCAGGTGGGATTCTCAGGAGGTAGTCCTGACCCTCACACTTCCAACAAACTGCTATATTCCACCAAAAGCCGATGCTCGAGTTTATTTTCACATAAATGTATTCATATTTTTACTCTTCATTTAAGAGTGCTTCTGTGAGATTTTATAAAAAAAAAATAAAAAAAGGTCATAAATAGGCAATAAACTAAATTATACTAAAAAACACTGTCTGTAGTGTTTCTTTAAAGGGTTCCATAACCATCTGCGGATTTTTAAAATTCAGGTCAGCAGTCCCATCAAGTGGAGTGTGTCTGTTATTTTAGTGGAGGGTGAACCATCGCTTCACTGCCCTTCTGTCCCCCTCACGGAGTTCTTCGGACAGCCTGAAGAAGGACAGGGAAAAGGAAAGACACGGTAATGTCAGTTAGTGACTCAGGAACTTCATACAGAGACAAACAAAACACTTTGGGCACTGGGAGTTCAACAACACTGTATTGCTTTTCTTGCAGACGGAGTCTCTATCTCTTAACGGGGAGCTGGATAAACAAACGCAAGACACTGATTTAGCTGAAGAAGAACATTCTTCTTTTTGCGGTTTTTAATTTTGAGCTTCGGTACTCATTATTCAACCTGACATTTAATGCTGGCCCGTTCATTTGAGCTGATGATGATATTGATAAAAGAACCTATAAATTCACTTTTGTTTTTAGTGAAGTTGTTTTTCTGCATACTGCAAATTCTTCAGCTGGCTTTCTTATAATCAGCCAGTTTAAACCCAATGGACCCACAGCGACTGTGAACTTATAACTGCCCTTTGTGCGAGATGTTCTCCTCAGTTCTTTTAAAATATCCAAAAGAAGAGTACAGTCTGGTTGCACAATGTCTTTCTGTCACTGTTTTAAATGTGATATAGCCGTTTTAATCACACTAGTGTTGAGTTAAATAATGCATTACTAGGCAGGCACAAAGCTGAAGAGAGAAACTAAACAGCATTTAAAGAAATGTATAAACAGAGTCAAAAAGAAGATACAAATGCAACTTTCATCCATTGGTTTCCACTGATGAAACTGAAATATTGGTGCAATAATCAGAACATTTAATTATGATATTGGTTTTCTAAGTGTGGCCGACTATTTGAAATGTATTTGTATCTTCACACTGTGCAGACACTAGAGAGAGCGAAAAGAAATGGGAGTGGTGGCTCAAAACTGCCACACGACACCTGGATAACAAAAGAGGCCTGGGACTAAGCAATGCATACCAACAGGTCTTGGTCTGGTTTGTTTACAATCAGTGCTCAAAAGAAACTAGTTTTAGGATCTGTGTCGTTTTAAATTTTGAGTAATGAACACTGGTTGTTTTTAACAAAAATATTTAGATTCTACAACATCTCCTTAGTCTGAATACTGCCACCTGCTAAGATAACTTTAACAGAAATGAGGCTTCTTTCTTTCACTGGAGGTAACAACCTGCCGCTTTTTCCTTCCTGACCAATGCATTAGCATGAAAGAAACTAATTTTTTTAAGATCTCAATTCTGACCTTCCTCTACCAAAAACCAGAGAAGCGAAACATCCTCATATGTGCCTTCGCATCTGCGTACAGTCTGAAGCTCGGCAGAGCGACGCCGTGGACTCATTACGTAGGCTGATCCGGTATCCAAGGAATCTTCAAATTACAGCAGTAATGACAAAATAAATAAAATGCTTATTTCCTTTTGAAACCTGCAGTTACTTAAAAGCTCTGTATGTCTGTAATGTGTGAAATGTTCTTCAGAAAGCACATAGTACACAAGTACATTACCCCTACTTCAATATTTAACAACATATACTTTTCTTAAAATATCCTAGTTGTTCGTGGATAAATGTTACTTCATATGAATTCACTTGCCACATACCGAAGTATTTCCAACCCATCAAAACATTGCTAAAATATTTTGTTCCGATGCTTTCATGTACTATACGGTAATTTCTCGACAGAAAGTCGCGTGGTTATGACACAATCGTTAGCTTATTTTTACAAAAACGGCTGCTACGGGGCCATAACGTGAGATACAAGGTAATGGAGCCTTTTCTACATTGTCGTGTTTCTTTAGAAATAAACAATGGACAAATTGAGTCTTCAAACATTTCAGATGTAAAGTTATGCACTGAAAGTGACGCCAAAATGAATGGCAGTCAATGGAATGGTAGCAGAAGGTGATGGCTTGTTAGCCTCAGAATCTCCCCATAGGAGGTACGCTTTCCGGATGCTCGCTTACCCCCTTGGTTGTTACATTATCTGGGTCACATGACCGTGATATTACCAAAGATGTATCTGGGATTCATTCAAAACTTTATTTGCTTGAAAAAGTAATACATGAATAAATATTTTTAAATTTGACTTAAAGAGACAATGACTTTGTTAATCACAATCATTTCCGAGACAATTAATTGTATGGTATAATTTGGAATTTGTTACAGGTAAAAGCAGGTTAGCTGGACAGAAAACTAGCACGACAGAGAGTCTGTAGCTGATCTTACCCATTATTGCTCTTTCACCCAGACAAAAAGAGGAAAAAAAAAAACATTGCATGTGCTGATTGTGTACATTAAAAATCAGACTCAGTTCTCAGTGGCACATGACCGCTCATCCACGATGTAGTAGGAATTTCCTTCAACAGATTGACCTCTGTGTTCACTGTAAAAACATTTTGTTGTTGAAATGATATTACCTCCTAACGGTTAGGGGGGAAAAATAAATCAACACAGCATAATATCGTGATATTTTCCGTGGCAATACTGTATCGATACACAGACGCCAAGTATCTAACATGTGTTGGTCAGTTTGTCTGCTTGACAATCCCGTTTTGCAGCAATACAATTAAGGTGAGGTGAACAAACAGAGAAATGTATCTTTCTAGATAAAACAGATGTTGACAAAGTTTCCTTTTGGGGGACATCATTTGAAATTGGGAAAAATTTGAAGTTGGAAAAAAAAGGTAATAAATTGCAATACATTGCTGAATATTGCAATATGTTCAAAAATCGCAATAATATCGTATCGTGATATTGTATCGTGAGGCCTCTGGGGACTCCCACCCCTACTAACGGTATGCAATTCTAAGGAACCACCTTTGAAGTATGGCTGGGCGATATGGAGAAAAATCAAATATCACGATACTTTTGACCAAATACCTGGATATCGATACCGCAACGATATGGTAGTGTTGACTATTGGTGCTTTCACAACATATTTACACAATTAGATTTTTGATAAATAATCATCAGTAATGTGGCTATAATGACTAAGTGGGTAAAGGTAAATAGAACAGTTACAACAGTCTGGTAAGTTCAGAAAAAGACATCACTTTACTGTAATGCAGCCTTTAAAAACAGGAAAAGACAACACTTATGCCATATTAAGATATTACGATATCCAAAATCTAAGACGATATCTAGTCTCATATCACGATATCGATATAATATCGATATGTTGCGGAGCTCTACTTTGAAGTCTGTTTGTTACAGTTTTGTTGGTGTGCCAGTGGGAAAATCAAACGTCCAAAAAAAATAAAAAATGTACTCCATGGAGAAAAAAAACAGCAGTGTTCAAAACAGACTGAACGCACTATGTAGGACTGTTTGGATCTTTATACACGTGTGAACATTTGTGTTAAATGGTCTCAGAAAACCACAAGAAACTGTGACCAACATTTGCACCAGGACGTTCAGTGCATAATCCTTTCCACATTTTATATATATAGTATATATGTGGAAAGGATTATGCACTGAACGCTTGGCAGTGCTGGATGTGACCCTGGGCTCAAATCCTCCAAAGAGCGAACACCCTCCCTGCTGAAGTGTCCCGTTACACGACGGGGGCAAAAACAGAAGAAGAAAAAAAAAAAAAAAAGGGGGAAAACTTTACACCTGAAGGACTCCACAAAACATCAACGCAAATAAATTAATGTTAGATAGTGAGTAGAAATAAAGAGCCTAAATGACAGTTGCATCAGTTACATTTTTTTTTTTTTTTGTTTAAGTACAGCCGACGTGAGGGACCTTCTACCTGCAACGATAACCTGAAATTTGATTTCTTAACGTCACGGAAAGCATTTAGAGGGAAGTCATTTTCATTACTTCTCATTGAGCTTGTTCTATGATAAACATAAAAAGATGAAGGACATAAACAATTAAACAAGTAATGTATCACCAGGGAAACATTATCTACACAATTAAGAGGCCAAAAGCAGGACTGACCGATTGAGCTTCTCTGTATGTATTGGGATAGTTGTGGCAGCTCTTTGTGGCCCTACACCTCATTAAGAAACTTTAAAAATGTTCTGCATGCATTTAAAACATTATGGAGATCTTTTTTTTTTTTTTTTTTTTTTAAAGAAAAACTACCTTAAACCAACGCTATCCGTAGCATTCGTATCAGCGATCACAGTAAAGTAGGGCTGCAACTAACGATTATTTTCGTAGTCTATTAGTCTGTTGATTATTTTCTCAATTAAATCGATTAGTTGTTTGGTCTCTAAAATGTCAGAAAATGTTGATCAGTGTTTCCCAAAAGCCCAAGATGACGTCCTCAAATGTCTTGTTTTGTCCACAACTCAAACATATTCGGTTTACTGTCACAGAGGAGAGAAGAAGCTAGAAAATATTCACATTTAACAAGCTGGAATCAATTTTTTTTTTTTTTTTTACTTTTGTCATAAGAAATTACTCAAACTGACTAATCGATTATCAAAATAGTTGCCGATTAATTTGAGAGTTGACAACTAATCGATCAATCTTTGCCGCTCTACAGTAAAGCTTCTTAAGAGTCTAAATCAACTGAGCACTTTCAGAGGTTATTAAACAACCTTCTCTGTGAGGGAAGAGGAAACGTGTCGGTGACTCTTATCCAACATAAGAAAAGAAAAAATGCACAACTTGTCACATCGCAGGTCCACGGTGCACAGCAGGTATCTCAACCTATTAGTCCATTTTCAGGTTCCAAAAATCTCATGACGAAAACAAGTATGGACATACTGCAGAGGAGCTCAAAATGGAATTCTAGTGTCAGAATAATATATACAACTTCAACCCATTTACTTTTTTTTTTTTTTATTTCAATGTGTTCTTAGAAAATGCCTTGTGACCCTGACTGCATTTATATAAGGATATTCTACTGTTTAACTAATGCACAGATTTACATTGTATTTCATTATACTGACAATTACAAGTATTTGTATTAGTACACGATTGATGTTCCTACAGTCGCAACAAGATATCGGAATATCCTGTTTTTAAGTCTTCTTTTCTTCTTAAATTCAGTGCTTACTTGCGTTCAACTTGTTGTTTGTTTAGGACTGTTGTTGTAATTGCTCATTATATCATTTTTCTTCTCTTCCTTAGATGGGATTCCTTCTATAAACCTAGGGGTTTTCTTAATCTCACCTGCACAATCTTTATTGTATTACTTTATTTTCTTGCGTTACTGTTGTCTTGATTTTATTAGGCAAAATAAACAGGGGTAGGCGACTTTTCTTAAATTATAAAGAAAAGAAAAAATATGTGTATCTTATTTGGAAATAACGTTTTTCCACACACACACACACACACACACACACGTTAGTCTGAACTGCTGATTCTGCATCAGTGTTTGCAAAAAGCATGCTCAGATTTGTGCATAGTTCAAAATGACATCTCAGCTGAATATCCTTCAAACCCGCGCTGCCAATGTAGGTAAGTTAGTATCAAGCAGCTTGGGAAGAGAGCACAAATGACGACCTGGAGCTAATTAAGCTAACCGTTAGTTTAACAATTTGGAGGAGCGTGTTTGCATGTTGTTTCCATCTTACCGACTGATCCCCAGGTCTGGAGCTCCCTGCTGGACCGCAGCTGTTTTTTTTTGGGGGGGGGCGGAAATGTCTGCTTTCTCCGCCGACTTCAGGTCGACAGCCTGAAACAGATGTACCGATGACAGAGCAGGTTAGACGGATACAAATTACTGTTATCACTCACTCACCAGCGTCTGCTAGCATTAATCAATCACTCAGCTAGCTTAACGTTACGTTAACCAACTGCCGAAATGCTGCACTAACGGCCGTGAAATCACATGATGTCTGCCTCATTTAAAACAGTGCCTCATATAGTGTGTTTTAAATTAAGCTATAATGTGTGTAACAGCGGTAAAAACAACCTGAGAAATATAACTAAACTGACATAAAGGATGTAACGTTAGCGCTATCCCGGTTGCATAGCATAGCGCTACCATTGCTAGCAGCTTAGCTGCGCTTAGCTTGGTAGCTAGCAAATTAGCCAACATACCACTGCTGGAAACGGCTTTTGTTTTGTTTTTTGTTTTTTTACCTTGAAGCCCAATATGGATAGGTGCAAAGAAAAGCTCAGAAACATGGGAGCAAAAGTGTGAAAACATCGAGCGGGGAGTGCGCCGTGAGAGCGGGGTCCCTACTGCCCGTCAGCGGGGCCTTTTTCTTCATCCATGGAAAAACACTGTGAAAGGCCTGGCTCTCCATCGGCCCGGGAGGGCTGCTTTTCACTCGCTAACAAAAAGTATTTCCGTTGGCCTGGCCCGATATGTCCATTGTCTGCCGCCAAATTCCTACCGCTCCACCGGCTTACTGCTCGTCTTCACCCAAACGCCGCCTTTGTTTTGTTTCCGTCGTGTTTTTCCTTCTTTTCTCCTCGGTTTGCTGTTTTCCGCCCCGTGTCAGATTTAGGTGCCCCCCTCTGTATACGACGGCTCCTCCGATGCTGCTAGCGTTAAAATGGTAGTTTCCTGTCTGCATAATGGTTCCGGGTAGAGCCAAGCACAGGTTGGTCTGTCCAGCGGCGACCACTCACCGCTGCTGCTCCAAGCACATCCACCTCTTCTCCTCCGTTTGCCAAATATAGATTCAAAATATGGATTCAATCCAGCATGAGGCTCCTGAATAAATAAACTGTGTGTGTGTGTGTGTGTGTGTGTGTACGTGCGCGTACATGCATGCATGTTTTCACGCCATTAAAAATATATCACCGTGCATTCTGACATTGTGTCATTAAGCTCCTGTGTGAAGTGTGTGTTTACGTATGTGTGTGAAATGTTAATGAGTCAATTAAGGATCATTACCGCGCATGCTGCATAGCATTACGAGGGGTGTGTGTGTGTGGCATGCGTGTGCTGCTGTGTACCTACTGCTTAATTTGCATTTAATTAAAGTTATTATAGTAGGCCTACAGTATTTCTGCCTGTGGCTGATGTGTGGGTGTTTGAATGCGTGCAACTGTGTGTGTGTGTGTGTGTGTGTGTGTGTTGTAGAGACAACAAATAGTCGGGAAAAAAACTGACAAAATTCCCAGGTTTTCTGGCTGCACTTGTGCATGTGTGCTCCTGCATGCTGCTATTTTGCACTTGCACGCGTTCCAAGTAATACACCTGTTAGATTTTATTTTTGTTCAATGTTGTGAAAATATTAAACACTGGATCATATTCTGTATCAAAACACTGAATAGTCAAAGTCCTAATAAAAGCTCGAGAGGACTAAATATTAAAAGGATCAAACAGCAACAAACTACCGAAAAAGCCATCCATTCATTCATCCTGAGAGTTTTACTGAGATTCTGTAGGGATGCCTTTCACTCCCATTCTCACACAAATACATAAAACCAGCTTAAAAGGGCAGTGAGGTGGTAAGTAGACAGCAGTAAATCTGAGCCCACCTTAATAATGTTGGTCCTGTCATTTTCTCATTTAGCAACCATAATGAACTTAATAATTTGTGCTAAAATGGGGGGAGTGGTTGGGTGGAGAGGTGTTATTTCCCTGTGCGGGGCCTCAAATTGCTCCCTCGGGTGTAGAAACACAAGGGGCGGGGCTGATTTTTAGAAACAATAGTTGGTTTTACACACACACACAAAATTTAGACTAAATATCTATGAAATAACTGCAGCCCTGAAAGCAATGTTGTTACACTGTGAATAGGGCTGCTTAAAAATACTTGTTTTTCCGATCAACAGTCCAAATCCCAAAGATATTCAGTTTACGCTTAGCCTATATAAAATGGAAAAAGCATCACATCCTCACATAAATCAACTCATCTGTTTTAGCTCCAACTATAAACGTTGACACTGTAAAATAAAAACACACAAAGAGTCAAATCTCATCACAAAAGACACAAACAAGGCTAAGTGGGATTTTTTTTATTATTATTATCAATTAAACAGTATGGTTTCTACAAACGCAAGAACTGATCACCGATAACAAAAGGGTTGCACATCTGTGAGACCTTTGTCTGGAGATTCTTGGAAATAGACATATAAGGGGATGTAATAAATAAATGTATCATACAATTTGAGGTATGCAGAGTAGCTTTGAGAATACAAATATGCCCATACCTCCCCCTCCCAGTGGTTCACACACACACACACACACACACACACACACACACACACACACACACACACACACACACACACACACACACACACACACACACACACACACACACACACACACACACACACACACACACACACACACACACACACACACACACACACACACACACACACTTTTATCAGGGAAGCAATTGACTGCACATGGATTACAACATAACATCTGTATCAGACCTTAGAAGGTATGAGAAATGAGACATTAAAAATGCAACTGAATTTCCACGTGTCATTTACATTTCCCTCCTTTTTTTTGCCTCGTTCCCTTTTAAAAGTTGATGAGATGTTTTCTCATGGTAAAAACCACAGCGCCTTTATCAGTTCCAAGTCACAATACATTCTCCTCCACGACACACTTCAGCCACAGCTGCTGGTGCTAAAGGAAACACAGCAATGTGACTCTTAAGACGCTGTTAATACTGTAAATACCTTTTGTGCCCTCAAAGTTCTGGTAAAATGAGCACAAATGAGCAGGTTGTTCATGGAAAAAAAAATTCGCCTTTTTGAAGATACATATTTAGCAGCGACACAAACTCATCAGCCGAGTGATGGCTGTTTCATTTCTATTCAAATACCAAAAACTTGACACAATATAAGCCTTCAATAATTTTAATTTTCACGTTTGAAAAGTCCTCGCTTTGGTGAACGTAGCTCCACAAGAGAAGCTGCGATTGGTCAAAGTCCCCACCCTTTTTTTTTTTTTTTTTTTTTTTTTTTACATTTTTAAAATAAAAAAAAATAAAAATGAAACGACGACAGGCCTTTTCAATTTCATCACAAGTTGATATGAACACGTAATGGCCGCGACTCGGGTCTTTAAATCGTCTTCACGAGCTGAAGACACGGCACCCGAAGTTTGGTCAAAAAAAAAAAATGAGGTTCAGCATTCCTAAGAAGAAGAAGAAAGAGACTGAGAGAGTTACACACACACACACACACACACACGGGCACACTCAAATTAAAACCGACGCATGTACATTTACACACATACACGCCGTGACATCATAAGTCAGCACTATGACATCAACACTGGCTTCTGACATCGTCATGCGGTTTCCTCTTTTCTCTTTGATTGCATCAGCTCTTTTTGTTCGAATACAAATGGTTGTTTTTTTTTTCCTTTTCTCTTTTTTAATTCCACTAGAAAGTTTGAATATTGAAAATCGGGGTGGGGATTATACATTAAAATTCACAGAGATTAAAAAAATAAATACATGTTTAAATAAAATAAAGAAAAGAAATAAGAACGTTCATCATCTTTACACGTATGATCATAAACCGTTAACATGAGCACATGTATCGTAGGAAAAGATTAAAAACGGCTGGCTTCGCTCAGTAATCAATCAATGTCTGTCTTTATCGAGGAAAGGCTGAAAACCTCCAACAAGGCCTCATGAGTCCCATCAACCCCCATGAAAAGGAGAGATCCAGCCCCAACGCCTGGAAGGTCCATCTCACAGCCAGAAAAAAAAAGTAAAAAAAAAAAAAGTAATCATGGTCGTGTTGCGCAAGAGTTCCTTTTGCTTTGCAGACTCCCCTTACGTGTTCATATTTTCTCTCTACACAAGAAGAAAAAAAAGAAAAAAACAGCCTCCCGACACTGAGGAAATGAAAATGAGAAGCAGACGCTGTACAGAGCACAGACACACAAAGATAATTCGGTATAGCCCTTGGTGTGAAGTGTCCATTGTTCCCCTCTGCCCCCCCTTTTCCCTTCATACGAGGTGAGCAGCTCATCTTGCAGGTAGCATGTGGAAGTCGTGGAAGTCGTAGAAGCACGGGAGGCTTTGTTGAATGCCAGTCAGAGGCACAAAGAAACCCTCGACTCGTCTACAAACTCACAATGAAAACAGTGTTTGAGGGATGTTTTGGTCAAAAACCTTTTCTTTTCTTTTTTTTTTTTTTACTAATTATTACACAAAGGGTCACAGCACAATGTTTCATAGATGATATACACCCACTAGAGTTCACTGTACAAAGTTAAGCTGAAAAATCATACCGCAGAGTGGATTTGACTTTGAAGGCCCGGTCACTCCAGAACGTGGCACAGTGAAATTAATCTGCACGTCAGACACTGTGACCGCTCGCTGGGCTAGCTGGTGGACTACTGTCGCTAAACGGGCTAACTGCTAACACGTTAGCAAGCACGCTAGCGCTAGTTGGCACAGAACGTGGCACAGCGAAATTAATCTGCACGTCAGACATAGTGACCGCTCGCTGGGCTAGCTGGTGGACTACGGTCGCTAAACAGGCTAACTGCTAACACGCTAGCTAGTGCTAGTTGGACACAACAGCTCCCTGCGCTTCTTTCTATTTCTATTGTGTCCACGCTGGCTTTTGGTTCTCAGGATTTTTACATCATTTCAGTCAATAAAGTGTGTTTTATTGAAGAGGGATACAAGGTTTCTGAACCAGCAAGCTTTTTGCTGACTGACGGGGGTGTTAGCTTGCTTGCAAACGGGACAATACGTTGAATTCATTAGTAGCAGCAATTTCATTTGGATGGATTTTGCAGACAAATTGTTGCTGTTAAAATGCTGGTGTGACTGGGCCTTTATGACAGCAGCTTGTGTCCATGTAGGTCTTAATTTTTTTAAGAGTAAATCAAGCCATGAAGGCAATCAAGTGACAGACTAATTGTACTTGTTTAGATTATTTTTGCAGACAATGTTTTTAACTTCGATGATAGTCCAATCACAACTAGAGAAAGGTCACATTTTCTAGCCTTTAAGTTACAAACTGGCTGGCTAAAGGATAAATATGTTACACAAAGTCTTACAGGGCTCAGTAATGTTAATACTATTATTATTATTATTAATATCAGGTTAATTTCATACAAAAGCAACTTGCAACACTTTATCATAAATACAAAGACAAGCAAACCCGTCTGCCTCTGCGCGCTCTATCTTCCACAGTGGATTCAAAGACAGATGAATCTCTGTCAGCGCTCTCGAGGACTCTGAGGACAGTGCAATAAAACTCAAGGACAATTCAACAAATTTGACTCGGTGGGTATCCTTCAATAAAAGTCACAGCGAATACCCCGCAGCCTTTGAGCTGCATTCATGATATTTTTTGCTCTTTTTAAGTGGACATTTCTGTCTTCCCTTTTCGAAGAATGGCTGAATATTCTCTTTTTAAAAACACACAAAGTGACGAGGAGGAAATCAATTGGCTATACTCACTATGAGATTAATGTTGTCATCCACCACTTGTTTTGTTTTATGGAGAGGAGGGGAGGGGGGGTCTGTTTGTGCAGCCCTGTGAGGCAGCCAGCTGAGATCAAACCTCTTTTCTATTTCCAGCCCCATCTCTCCACTTCATCTTCCCACTAAATGCCTCTTGACCTTCTTCACAGCTTCGGCCTTCACCTCTCTACTCACACTCTTCATCTTCCTCTCTCTTTCCCTACCCCGTCCTCTCACACTGTCACCTCGTTCTTACTCCCAGTCCGCAGTCCCTGCACTCCTCCGCCTCCGGGGAGGAAGTGCAGCTGTTCAATGGTGTTCTGCCTCTTGCTGGCGAAAGCCATCCGCCGGGCGTTTGGGTGGCCCACTCCGCCGCCGCCGCCTCCGCCGTGGCCCCCGTGGGGGTCCCAGCCGCCGGGCATGCCCATCCCAGGCATGCCGGCGGAACTGCGGTCGCGGTCACGGTCACGGTCACGGTCGTGGCCTGGCGTCGGGTGGGAGTTCATCTTGATCATGTGGTGGCGCTCCAGGGATGGCGTGGCGCAGATGTTCTGCTGCGACTGGGTCTTCTGTTGGTGGCTGAGCCGGCCCATAGTGGGCACCATCCCGCTTCCTCCCACTCGGTCGCCTCCTCCTCCTCCGGCCATCAGGCCCATCATCAGCCGGTCCTCCAGACGGTCAGGTGAGACCAGAAGCCTCTCGTGGGACCTGGAACCAAAGACTTGTTTATTTTCTTTGCTATTAAATTATAAACACAATGCAAGAATAATAACATATAATAAATCATAAAAAGCCCTGAATAACCGCTTTATATGTTGCCTTTATGGCTCTTGTGATAATACAATATTATCATTTAATAATTTAATATGAAGGGATGTCATTATTATATTTAGAGATGGTCCGATACCATGTTTTGCTTCCCGATACCGATTCTGATACCTGAACTTGCGTATCAGCTGATACCGAGTACTGATCCGATACCAGTGTATCATATACAGTATTGTGTTTTAACAGCTGTATACTACTATCCCTATATGGATGTGATATGATTGCTATCGTGGTTATACGGCCTGGCTCAGGTTAAACTTTTCGTGAAACATGAACGCCATAGAACTTTCCTTTATTATCAAGTTTGACAGTGAGTCATAACAGAAAAAGAACATAAATAAATTACTTTAAAGTAGATTTACTTTGGGGCTAAATTACGTGGTATCGGATCGCTGCATAAACTCAAGTACTTATTGGTACCGATACCAGCATTTTAGACAGTATCGGAGGCTATCGGAACATCTCTAACTATATTCGAAACTGACATTATCGCTTCACAAAATATCCTTTTTTTAAATTTGGAATCTCAAACTAATTGTATCTTGTAGTTGTCAAAGTTTTACACATTAAAAAGACCTCTGTCTGACGTCATGTAAAGTATAACAGTAGCACAGTTTTCATATTGTTATAGGTATCAATATGGCGAAAAATATTTTTTTGGGGGAATCATTTTGCTTTTATTAATTCTTATTATAATCTCATTGTTTTTAAGTTATTGTTTAAAATACAGCACACTATTAACACTTTAATCAAAGTAGTGACTGCCTCTTTTGCAGTAAGTGCGTTTTCTGTGTAGTACTTATGTTGATCTGATGTGTAACAGCAACTTCATGTTGCATCTTTTAATGTTTGTGGGGTTTTTTGTGTTCATTCTCATAGTAGCAGGTTAGCCACAGAGCAACCTGGGAGCTGTATTTTCTATTTATTTAAAATGTGCTGAAGAAGGCTTTGTTGCCGATGTGAGCCTCATTAAAAAAGTGCAATGTCCTCCTTAACTTGGGAACCTGAGATGTGCTAACTTTTCTTCACTTTTTGCAACATGCTCATTGCATTTTGGGTAGAATCTTTATTGCTGAAGCACAACCTCCTTTTTCAACTAAGTAAGCAGACCTTCAGTTGAGAATCATCTCTCATCTTTTCTCTTGTTCCCTTCTCTTTAGCGTTTGAGCTGCTCGTCCACCTCGTCTCTTACCTGCGGAGCGTCTGCGAGTTGGAGCCCCTGCTGGTGCTCATCATGGCTTTGTAGTACTGGTGTTGCTGGTTCTTGGACAGGCGGGACAGCGTGTTGCCCTCCCCGAGCGCCAGCAGCTGGTCCTGGGAGCGGACGCGGCGCGGCGGCCTGTCAAAGGAGGAGCTGGTGTACTGCGACTGGGCAGGCAGCGGGTACGGGTTCGGGGTGGAGGCGGGGATGTGGAGGCGGGGCCGCGAGCCGTGGAGGGGCAGCGTGCCCCGGGATCCCAGCATGTAGTCTCCTCCCCAGGGCAGGTAGTGCTGCGAGGAGTGGAAGGAGGGCGGAGCGTTGTTGGAGCGACGCTTGGAGTTGTAGTAGCTGGAGTACTCGTCAAGTTCTTTCTCTGGTTCAGCAAAAGAGAGGAAGAAATGTGCAATATGTAAATAGGGCTGCAACTAAAGAAGATTACGTCTATAAAATGTAAAAAAGTGAAATGTGCCCATGACAATTTCCCAGAGTCCGAAAAGGTGTCTTTAAATGCTTTCTTATTTCCGACTTACAGTCCAAATCCTAGATATATATATTTAATTTCCAACGATACAAAAGATAAACTGTAAAGGTAAACAGCTACAATTCTATGACAACTGGGTTAAGCTCTGCTGATGAAGATCATGCAATATGATGGAAAGCTGTGAATGGGCCTTGTAGTTGGATCCAAATGTCCAACATAAAGACTGAAATTTGTACATCAAAACAAAAAAGATGAGTAGAGACAGAATGGCAGAAAGAACAGAAACACACAGAAATGAAAAAACAACTAAAGAAACAGGGCAGACAAAAGACAGGTGAAAAGGATGAAGTGAAAAGAGAATCCGATAATGTCAAGGAGGTCGAACGAAAAAGAAAATAAGTCACTTGTTTGGCAGGAAAGGGAGGTGAAATACTCGGGACAGAGAAGAAGAGCACGATGAGGTGAAAGAGGCAGAGAACGAAAGGTGAAATGGAGGTGATCGTGTCGGAGAGGGACAGGAAGTGAAGACGGAAATGAGAAGAATGTATAATGCAAAAAGAGAGATAAGCTGTGTATTGCATGAGGCATGAAAGAATAAAAAAGGTAAAGGAGAAGCCCGAGAGCAAAAGACAACAGATAGACCGTACATAGGTAAGACGTTTAAAACAGAGTGATGAGATTTTAAATGACATGAAAATAAAGGATTACACAAAGTAAAAAAAGAGAAAAAAAGACGTGGAGGGAATAGTTAGCGAGGTTCATTAATAGTGAAGTCCCTGTGCTTTCTGCTCCATAGCCTGAGACCGCTTTAATCTTCAAAGTATTTCCACGGAAGCAGCTCCCCAAGAGCCAATTTAAACCTGACCTTTAACCAGCCACCTCGCTACCTCTTCCTCCCCTCTTGCCTTGTCTTTTCTTTGTCTGTCAGGTCTCTTCCACTCCTTTCTCCTCTCCTTCTGTTTGTTCCTTTGTCTCTTCCACTCCTTTTCTTTCCTCTTTCCTTTTCCCTCTCTCCCTCTCAAGGTTTCCTCTGTCTCTTTATAAAAAACTACTCTCTTTTTTCGCCGTTTGTCTCATGTCCTCTCTCCCTCTGTGTTTACTCCCCTCCTGTAAGGCCAAATTATCTGGAGGTTTCTCCCCGGCTGCCCGCCGCAGACAAAGAAGCCTTTATCAGCGTCCTGTTCTTCAGCGCCGTACGGGCAGCGCCATCAAAAGGACCAGGTTTCATACAATGGCTGGCGAGAGGCTGTAGGCAGTCTTTGTGTCACAATCACAACATTTTAGTTTGAAGAGGCGTTCCGCTAAACGGACATTCAGGGTGTTTTTCTGAAAACGCACACATTTAATAATTAGACATGTATTTTAGACTTAGACTTTAGATTTAGTAGACAATGTTTTTCTTTCAGTGCGACTGTGATTCAGCCTGGGTCTGAGTTACAGGCTTCTGTTGAAGCTGTTTTTGGGTTGGTTTGGAACAGAGGTTATAATGGTTTAGAACATTTTAGTTTAGTTTTTATTTCATTTGAGTTTTGACTTTTCAATTTCATTTTTGTTAGTTTTCAGAGTGTGTTTGCTAGTTTGAGTTTGGTTTCAGTTTTTTCAGGAAGGTTTAGTTTTACTTTGTTTTTGTTCGTGCTGGGTATAATGTCTCAGACGTATGTAGCTACATGTACATACTAAATACATTGTTGGAGAATAGCCATGAAAGTAAATATTGAATCTTTGCGCTATCTTAATGTCCAAAGCGGTTACGGCACAGCGCCATCTCCTGGAATGTCAAGTCTCTTCAATTTCTGTGGTTTACTGTCAGGACAGTTGACAGAAATTCATGTGGTCTCCTTTTTTCAGTAGATATATTAGAGCTAAAAAAAATAGAACTGAAATGATTTACGTTCATTTTTATTTTATTTGTTTTTTTAAACTGGCAATATAGTTTCAGTTTAACTTAGTTTCAGTTTACCTAAAATATTTTTCACTACTTATTTTCGTTTAGTATAATAACCCTGTTTGGAACAAAAAAGGAAGAACTATAGGAGTAAATAGTGAATATTTAGGCTCCTTGTGGACTTGATGAACTGTGGACTGGAGCAGCTGGACTTTATAGCCCCAATGACAGAGCAGAGGGGGAGAATTGTGCCACCTGCAGAAACACTCAAACAGAAAATACAAGACAAAGTCCATTAACAGTCCAGTCAGCACTCTTCCAATCGTAGATTAACTCCGCGCAACGCAGAGAAGAACTGAATTAAAATTTTCTGAGAAAAAGGCAGTGTGCGATCATAAACTACTATGCTGTACATATGAAGACATTTTAGAAACTGGTCGCCTATTTCACGTGCAGCAACAAAGCTGCCTATAAATTAATTTGTTTAATCGTCGGAGGTGGTGGATTAAACGACGTGAAGGAGACATGGCAGAAACGAGGAGGTGAATGAACGGAAGAGCATCTGTTTCCATCTTCTGCAAGGCGAAAGCGTAAACCGTGACGTAGTCAGAGATGATCTAACCCATAAAAAGCTGCAGGAGGGCTGTGATTAATGCGACAGAGCTGCTGTTTCTTAACGAGACGACGGAGGGAAGTGGGATGACCTCTGAAGGTCTGATGTGTAATGAGAAGGAGCCTTTTTTCGATCTCTGCACAGCGTCATCTATTCAAGTGTTTTCTCCTTTTGATTGAACGGAAATAATAAGAGAGACTAATTTGGACTTTCACCTCATTATTGCTTTCACGTCCACATATAGCCATGGAGCGTGTGCACACACACAATCCCCGATGTAGTAACCATCATCCATCACTCAGCCTGCAGAGGCAACTCCCCTCCCCCTGCAGTCCCCAGCAATCGCAGGGCGAGAGAGGTAAAGACAGACGGAGAGAGAGAGAGAGAGAGAGAGAGAGAGAGAGAGAGAGAGAGAGAGAGAGAGAGAGAGGTTGCCAGCCGATGCCTCTCAAACATCTTTTTTCTTCCCCGTCGAAGGCAGCCAGGCCCCTGCAGACCAGCACCCGACGCCCCTCCCCCTATCTCCACATCTCCCTCCAATCCTTTCTTTCACTGCCTCTCCCCTCATTCTTCTCCTTCTGGCTCAGCCGTTTCTTCCTGCTGTATCCTTATTCGGCCAATCAGCTCTTTCACTGCCTCCCTGATCCTTTTCTTCTGGTCAGTGAGCCTCTTTCTCCACATTTATACTCTGCCATGTTTCCTCTCTTTCGCCCTTTTTAAAAAAGAATGTTTTTAATTTCCCCAATCCCCCTTTTACCTGGCCCTCCCTTTTTCCTCTCTAACTCCACCTTTCTGTCCTTTATTCATTCATTGAATGAAGTGTATTTCAATCTGTCTCACGTGGAAGTGCAGTTTTTTTAGTCACATAATTATAATGGATTCCAACCAGGAAGTAACTTTTTCTGGAGTGTAATCAATTTTTCTGCCATTGAATCATATGTTTAGTATGTTCCAAACACCAAGTTTTTGTCTCTTCTGGCCCATGAGATGGCATGGTGCTGACTGTTAATTTACACCCAATGCTGAGAAGTTTGTTACACTGCGAGAGTGGGAAAAGAAGGACGTTTTGCATTTCTAATCCAAGTTGACTACCATGATCCACAGAGGAGCTAATTTCTCCAGAGCCACCTTTCAAAGCTACAATGTTTAATGCTCAAACGTGACGCGGGCAACATCATCAAACCCTGTATATCATTTATAACTTTTAAGATTATAATAAAGACGCATCGTGTCATACTCGAAAGCCACGCCCCCAGCACAGGGGAAAACAACGCTCCGCTCTCCGTTGACTTGTATTGCGTGAAGGTGCCTCATCGTCCATTCCGTGTGCTAGCAAACAACAGAAGCATGCCTAAAAGCTGCCGCGTGGTCGGATGCAATACCAACAATGTAAATAACCCGTAACTTAAGTTTTTGTAAGCTGTCAAACTGAAAATCTGAGCTTTTATGAAGACAGAAGTGGATACAGACGTGAGGAGTCAGCAGGGAGAATGGGAAGACCGTGGGATCCTGACACTAACCCAACCATATGCCAAACAGTACATCTGCAGCAAGCTTTTTGTTGCCAAGTGAAATATCCAAATGAACTATATTTCTGTAAATTAGGCTAACCGGATCCCTAAATCAGGATCCCACAGTCCTCCCATTCTTCCTGCTGATTCTTCACGTCTGACTCCACCTTTGTTTTCATAAGAGCTCAGTTTTTCTGTTCGACAGCTTATACAAACTTAAGTTATGGGTTCTTATGGGTACATTGTTGGTAGTGAATATCAATCACACGTTTGTAGCGTTTATAGTTTGTAGCCACTGTAGCACAAGGCTGTGTTCATCTGAAAGCCTTCAGTGGTCCTAAATAATCAATGAATCCCACTTGCTCCTCCCCTCTTCATCCCTCTCTCAAGTTTTCCCTCTTTCCCTTCTCCCTCGCCTGTATTTCCACTCTCTTTCTACCCCCCCCCCCCCCCCCACACACGTCCCTTTGTCTCCCCCGCGGGGCTCACCCAGCCTCTTCAGGGAGCTGTAGCGGTTGATCTCAGGTTTCATGGCCGACTCGTAGGACGGCGGCAGCTGGGCCAGGTTGTGGAAGGAGTGGGAGAAGTTTGGGTGGCTGCTGTTGTGTCTCATGCTCCCGCCGAGGATGCTGCCGCCACCGCCGGGACCTTTGCCGCCGCCTGATAGCAGGGTGGCTCCAGAGGAGAGCTGGGAGGTGTTGTTCATACGGGCTCCACGCTCTGGATGGAGGGAGAGGAGAAAAAAGGGGCGGAGGGAGGAGAGGGGCGATAGAGGAGAGGACACGCAAGTGAGGAAGAGATGGCAGATTACAAATGAGGAAGGAAAACAAAGGGAGGAGTTCAAGAAATAGAAAAAAGAGGTGAGTAGAAAAGAGAGAGATGGAGCATGACACATAAAAAGGAAAGGAAGGGGAACAGAAGAGATGAGGATGGGAGGGAACAAATTAGAGAACAGAAGAAAATACAGAGAAATTAGAAAATGAGGGAAAAGAGAAAACAAATAGAAAGAGAGGAAAAGAAATGGAGAAATCGAAAGAAGAGAGGGAAGACAGAACAAGAGAAGATTCAGTACAAGCTGGTTAATGATCAGTAAACACAGGAAGTGTCTCCGAGCTCCATGGCGACCATCTATAAATACAACTCTGTACTGCTCATCTGAGGCTCCAACACAAACATAACAGCCACATGTAAATACATAGAAATACACTGATAGCATCAGGGGGAGGAATCTACATACACACACATTCACATTTATGCAAAGTGCAAAAAGCAGCACATCGATCGACACACATAAATATGATTTGTCTTATGTAAGATTAGCAGTATGCGGGAGGGGCTGTTTTGCAACATGTACAGTATACCCATTACATCATACAGTACACGCGTACATTCATATTTTCCAAACAGCAAACAAAGGAGGACACTTAGTGACCCAACATGTCGGTGCACTCAGCGGTGACCTCACATGTGTGGGTTCTGTACATTTAAACGGGGACAATGAGCTAAAAGGTACATCTGAAATCGACAAACACATGCTGCCCATTGTTGGATCATCTTCAACCACTGACAAGATTTACACAAAGAGAACAGGAGAAACTTGATTAACTGCTGGGTGACAGCAGCCAATATTAAAGAAGGTAAAAAAGTACCTTGAAGAAGGTAAAAACGTGAGAATATAACGCAGCAATAAAAGATTACGTAACTCTGAAAAAATATTTGCTGTTGTTTCCGGTCTTTGAGACACAATCGATGTCCAGTCCATTCAGGGTGGTAATGGTTATTATGAGCTGCGATCTCGTTAAGATTACTGCTGGACATATACTGGTCATTGACCATTGACAGTAATGGCCAATAATGTCTCTGTTAAGCGTCACCCAGGGACCAACACACAGCACATCAACTTCTGTGCTGTGCATGTTACACACGCATAGGGGGGGAACAATGCTAGCTGCTTTATATGGTTTGTAAAGCACGAGGAAGGCTGCAGAGAATTAAAGCATCAAATATATGAGCTAAATGTTCTGTTTTTCGGTGTCACGATACAGAATTAGCCCGGCCATTTCTATGAGTGCAAGGTAATTGTTTTGTTCTTTGGAACACCTACGATGGCTGACAAAGAGGTTTGATAATGGTGTCATGGAAAGATGAACTTTGTTCAATGTGTTGCACTCAGAGAGCTGAAGTGTTCGGCTCTTGTGTCGTCCCAGGAGGCCGTTAACGTTATCTAACACAGGAAGAGTGGGGACCACACTAGAGAAGACAAAGGACCATATCACAGATTCAAGTTTTCAAATCTCAATGGAATGGCGAATGCGTGAACTAGAATGGCGCCGATTGTGCGTACACACGGAAGACTTGCATTTATTTTTTTGAAAACTTAAAAATATCAACGATTTTTAGACAACCTCCTTTTTGCCTGATTACGGTCTAGCACCGAAACATTGCCGTTATATTTATCTTTGCGAGTTAGACAGTGTGCCGGAGTTTCTTTGCAACTTTTGACCTACTCGTCCCTCTCCTACGCACCCGTCTCATGTAGGTGTGCAAGTATTTTTCTGCTCTGAAACAACCTCCTTGCCCATTCAACACAGCAAAGACATAGTAACAAATCGAATTAGCAATAATGTATGCAACAAATACTTAATTATTAGTTTGTTTTTGTGCGATATAGGTTATTAAACTTGAGTTGTTGGTTAAGATTAGCAACTGAACGATTGACAATATTACTGCACATAAAAAGCTGAATTTAAACAGAACTTTTATTGTAATCTGTAATCCAACTTGGTTTTATTCATTACCGTTGCCTTCTTGTGTAGTTCATCCCCTGGGGGACACATGCAGGTGTAATGGTTTCGAATAATTGGCACTGAAACAACTTAAAAAGTTCAGTGAAATCACTCATTGCGCTTGTTCCCTTCATCCTCGGGATATTTCCACACACCTTATTCAGTGTTCTGTGGCAGCCATGTTAGATGCAGCCAATTAGCCTTTACGTACAATGACTTTTTGTTTATTTCCGGAGCACAACTACAGCAGCAGTTATTCCCTCGTGCTAGCATTGCTTTTCTTTGTTTTCCTCGTTTTCTTGGTGCAAAGACTGGGAAAACAGAATCAGGTAAAGCGCAGTGAGATCGCTTAAAGGGTACCAACCTGGACCCTATTTTCCTATGTTTTTGTGTCTAAGTGACTGATGGGAACAACAACGTTTGACATTGGTCCAGTATTAAGTGAGATCGCTGCGGTTGGCAGCGGCGAACCAAGCTACAATGTAAGATAATAGGGCAATTGTGCAACTTGTATTTACCTTCACAAAAGTGCTGACGTGAGATCCTTTTTTTAAAACATCCGCAAAATTGCGTTTGCTAAACAGACTCAGACACCAGACTCCATGTAAATAAACAAACAGTAATTTTAGCATCGTAAAATACACTTAATTCAAAGTTGACAGAAACAAAATAGAACTATAAAAAGCTTTTAGGTCGTCTTTCCACTTTTCCAACCTTCACAACTTAGTTTTGGTTGAAATAAACACATAGTTTGCCGATTTACATGTGAAAATATGTTGGCTCTATACACGCTACAAGTATTGTTTTTTTAAATGGAGTCTGGTGGGTTTAACGCTAGCGACCTCAGAGCTGTTTCTGGTTAAACAGAAACGTCTTAAATAGGTTTGAAAAAGGTATATCTCTGTAGGGATCCTTTCCATAATGTTGTCAGACACTTTCAGTGGCAAAATAAAGCACTTTTAGTGGACCAAATTGACAATGCACATTTGCCCCATAAGGTTACATTGCAGCCCGGTCTGTGGTTGCCGGTTACAGCGTTCACACTTCATACTGGACCAATTTCAAAGATTGCTGTTCCTATCAGTCACTTACACACAAAAACATAGAAAAATAGGGTCCAGGTTGAAAAAAAAAAAAAAGGTAGTTACCCTTTAAGACAAGGCCTCTGGTAATATCTAGTGCCAGCTGTAAGCACAGTTGCACATCACTGCTACACAGAAAAGAGAAGAAGAAGAAGCACATTTGGAAGCAGGCTTGTGGTGGTAAGTGGGTGGTGGTGGGGAAGACAGGCTTGCATTAAGCAGAGGGCAGGCCAGACAACTTTTAGCTCACACTCTTATGAAAGATGTGTCACGTTCAACACAACATTGTTCGTATGTTTTAAAAAAAAAACAAAACAAATGTGTGTTGAAATGACACAGCTGTTTTAAGAGTGCAGGACGACAGGCCGTCATACCGACAACAAGACAGACAGACAGTGTGGTAGTGAGGCCGTGGATCCGGCCGGCGGCCGGCCGCCGCCTGTGCTGGACCGTGCTGCTGACCACGGGGCTTACCGATGGTAGCAGAGTGTTTGGGGCTGGAGGCAGACCCCTGCTGGTTAAAATGGTGGTGCATGTTCCCAGCTGCAAAGAGAGCAGAGCCGACAAACTGATGGACAACCACTCCAGAGACACAGAGCCATGTGTTGAGTAAGCATATGTGTCAGTAGAGAGAGAGAGAGAGAGAGAGAGAGAGAGGACAGAGAGAGAGAGAGAGAGAGGACAGAGAGAGAGGACAGAGAGAGAGAGAGAGAGAGAGAGAGAGGACAGAGAGAGAGAGAGAGAGAGAGAGAGGACATAGAGAGAGATAGAGAGAGAGAGAGAGACAGACAGAGAGACAGACAGACAGACAGACACAGAGAGAGAGAGAGAGAGAGAGAGAGAGAGAGAGAGAGAGAGAGAGAGAGGACATAGAGAGAGAGAGACAGACAGAGAGACAGACAGACACAGAGAGAGAGAGAGAGAGAGAGAGAGGGAGAGAGAGAGAGAGAGAGAGAGAGAGAGAGAGAGAGAGAGAGAGAGAGAGAGAGAGAGAGAGAGAGGACAGCGAGGGACAGAAAGATAGAGACAGGGTAGAGACAGACAGTCCCTCCAGGTATTGGCTTTTTTTCTTGTTGATAGTTTTACTTTAGTGGCACACATTTCCACAATCAACTCTGCTGATTTACATTAAGCATCATTACATGTCTTTTGATGTCTTCGGCAACTCCAGAGTGGGAGGAGATGAAAGTAAATCAACCCTTTCATTCTCCATTAGAAGCTTAAAATATTCATATAGTTTTCATTTAGTCTGTTTGTTGTTTGCATATTATAAAAATAACACAAACTATCTTAAGCAACCTACTATCCAGTTTTACAATCGATTAATATTACAAAAGTAATCTACAAACATTCTAGCTTTTTGGGATATCTTTATTTGTACTAAAGCACCACATTTTTCTTGAGTTGAAATTGTTATTGTTTAAACCCTAACCCACAATTTCAACCAACTGCGGCTCCGCTGCGTGTCGGCTCCGTGTACCGCTGTCTTTCAATGCCCGCCAGGTGCGGATTTGTTTGAGGACAGCTGAAGTCACGAGAACCCACGAGATCTCGCGAATTCACGTTTGATCGCGCGATATAACAGGATGCAGTTTCTGTAAACAGAACCACAAACTTGACTTCAGGCCTGTCTCCGCCCATTGTGACGTTTTCAATGTGTAGTGCAGGGAAATATGATCCGCCGTGAACACGGTGTATTTTATTTTTTGAAAATTAACCGGATGTTTTATTTTGTTTCTGTGCTCGACTTCCTGTCCCGCACAGTCTTCCCTGTGCTGAATTGCTGCGGAGCGCTCCGGCGTCCGGAGTCGGAACGCAGCCGTTCCACAGTCAGTGGAAATACACACATCGACTTCAATAGAAACCTAATGACTATGCCGCCGTTCCGGAGCGGAGCCGCAGTTGGTGGTAATTGGGGGTGAAGGTTCTGCAAAAAAAAAAAATCATTAAACAATTAAGCAAAATCCTGGACAGACTGAAAGAGAAGAGCTTGTTCTGTGAGCGGTGAGAGACAGTGGCAGCAGAGAGAGACAGAGCAGTAAAGAGAGACCTGTGTGTGTGTGTGTGTGTGTGTGTGTGTGTGTGTGTGTGTGTGTGTGTGTGTGTGTGTGTGTGTGTGTGTGTGTGTGTGTGTGTATGTGTTATTTTTGCGTGAATTGTTACAATACAGGAAAACAAACACGTTCACCAACACTCTGATATCCAACTCTCATTTTTGTCTCATCATCAGAAACAACTGAAAGCTGTCGGGAGTGGGCAGCCTGAGGTGCATAAGAACGAGAACATTAAATAAAGACTTGTTGAATTTGTCTTTGATGACTTGTAGCCACTGTCAGTGTCATGATTACCTCAAAAACAAAGCATACATCACTTGATTTAGCTGGGAAAATATGTGAAACAAATACTGTGAAAAAGATCCATCTGTGATAGCAACTGTTAAAAAACAACAACAGCCCACACATTAGACAACGTAAAGATGAATTCCACGGCATTTCAGCATTTGAATACTAAAAGAAAATGGGTTTTTTTGTGGCCAAGACACAACCTAAGAAACACGACAAACGTCACTGTTGAGGTTTAAAGTTCAGTGACTGTGCCGTGTTGAGCATTTAGTTGATTAACAACTTTTTTAGGTGAACATTAGCTGAACATCCAGTTCTGTAGTCCGTTTGCATTCATTATTCATGCACAGAAATACTAAAGGGATTTCTGTTGGCACAATGCATCAAATGCGTGGTTACATTTAGAGTTATTCCCTACCAAACTCACAATAAATTAAGGTGAATCCACATTATAAGCTATCAAAAGGATTATTAGACAAACTTTCCGCAAATGGATGAACTAATGTGGCTTCATTTCAAAACAAAGGCTAAGGCCTCTTTCACACTGGCTGCGTGGCGTGAGCGTGGCGTTTGTTGCGTGGCGGCTGCGTGGCGTTTTCTATGTCTTTTCACACCAGAAAGGTGTCTGACGCGGCGCTGCAGCTGCTAGCCTTGTCTGTACACATGGATGTTTCCCATCGATAAAATGAAATAATAGCGCGTTCTTCTACCCTATATACTGATTTGATTACAGCAAAGACAGCGTCTGCGTATTTCGTTCTGTATTGACAGGTGCAATATTTGAAAATCGATAATTATTATTATTTTTTTTTTTTTACATTTATATCTGCAATTATGTCAAAACCTAGAGACTTTCAAACATCAAAATGTCATTTATTAAATGTATTCGTGGCAAAATGACAGAAACATCTTTTCCTATTCTATTTTGAATAGAAATGCTTCCAACACGCTTGCGTGTCGTGTGAAAAATAGGCATCGGTCCTATTTCTACGCAGGCAGTGTGTAAGCTCTAACCTGTTAACATGGGAGTCGAAATAAAAACAAGCCACGCAGCTGACACGCTCAGTGTGATAGAGGACTAACTCAGTTGCAACAAATGTATTCCAGCTTCATTACCATCCATGCCAATGGGGACACGGCACCGTTCATTTCACCTGAACATTATGGCGAAAGTGTGTAACTGATAGGATGCATTCTCCTCTCAATTCTGCTCTTTTAACATGAAGTACTTACTGCGGTTGTCTTTGCTCTGCAGGATGGGGGTGTAGTGGTTTTTGGATGTTCGTCCGTCTGAGGCGGTGGTGGTCAACGCTGCGGTGTTGTTCCTCTCTCCCTGCTGCACCGGGCTCGATTGGTGACGCAAGATATCCACCAGTGATCTGACACAGCAGAGGACGGCGGAAGGGATGAGGGAAAGGGAGGATAAAGAGAAAGACAGAAGAAAGGTCAGAAAGACAGAGTCGAGGAGAAGAAGAATACGGAGAAAACATTCATATATTCACCAAACTCCAAAACCCAGTAGTTGAAGCTGTGAACTGCAGTGGAAGAAGTATTCAAATCATTTACTTTTTAGCCTTTATTTGGATAGAACAGCTTAGACCTGAAAGTGGAGAGAGAGAGGGGGGAATGACATGCAGCAAATGGCCGCAGGTCGGAGTCGAACCCGCGGCCTCTGCGTCGAGGAGTAAACCTCTATATATGGGCGCCTGCTCCACCAGGTGAGCTAACCAGGCGCCCTCCTGTTTGTATACCTGCTGCTAAATATTTCATGAGCATTACAGCTCTATCTGCAATCATCCAGTCACATTATTAGAGAGTCATTATGGAACATTTGTGTATGATTGAAAGCCTAACACACAAATAGAGCAAGCATTGGAACAGTTTCCATGTCTGAAAGTCACTTCCTGTCTGATATTGACTCCTCTCCAGTCTCACCTTGGTGCACTGATGTTCTCTCTTCTGTCTAAATCATCACCACCAGGAGTCTCTCCACCCTACCTGTCCTGTGGTCTCACCTGGGCATGTTGATGTCCCTGTTGCGGGGTCGCCGCGCCACCTTGCTGAAGGCGATCCTGACGCCCACGGCTACCACCAGCGTGAAGGAGATCACACCTCCGATCACATAGGCCGTGCTGTATGGAGAGGGAAATGACGTTTTTTAGTTATTTATGGTTCTATTATATTATTTCTTTATATACCGTTGTCATTTCATATAGGATATATATATATCCAAGACAAATAAAAGTGGGTTGTAGAAAAAGCACAACAATTTTAGGAAGATATAATGTATCATCATGTAATGACATCTAATTTGTCCCATCGTGTATACTATATTAGGATGCATATACATTACGAGAACAAATACTACTACAACTTTATGATTGTAACATTACTCCTACTACTTCTACTCTTGCTAATCTAAAAATTGGGTTTATTCCAAATTAAAAAGAGGCACTGTGGTATGTTTATTCCTGAAATTCTTTTCTAAACCAAAATAATATAAACACATGATCATTTTAGGTAGTTAAATGCATCAATAAAGTTTTTTTTTTCTTAATTTTAAATAAAAAGACATCAGAAGGTGCGCTTATAAAACAATACTTATTTGTTTAGATATTGTACTTTTCCTTAAAATGGCTTTAAATAATGCGAGCAGTGACAAACAAGTCCAGACACTGACCTGCTGTTCTGCTGCTGGAGCGTCTCAAAGTCCGGGTCGGGCTTGTTGTCCTCGTTTACGGTGATGGGGACCTGTGGGTCGGCCCAGACGGGGGAGTTGTAGTTGTTGCAGGCTTCCTGGTCCAGCCGGCTCCTCTGGTGCTCGCAGCAGAACCGGTAGTGGCAGGTACCGCAGCAGTAGATGTAGCTGCCCTTGGAGCAGTTGAACGTGGTGTCAAACTGCCCCATCACGTCGTAGTAACCCCTGTGGAACAAAAGTGGGTAAGTTTAACCAAAAAAAAAGTTAAAGTCTCCGCCGCTTGTACCATTTAGGATTCTTTCTAACACCTGGTCTGTCATGACTAGTCTGGATCGACGACTCAGTTCATTTCCAGGATAATCGCTGGAACATCCGCGTGTAGCCGTTGTCCAATGCCGTTCTCTTCGGGAAACAACAACAACAACAACCTTCTAACTGGGACGTTTTGGGGCCGATTGGCGGGGATTTGCTATGGACAAAATACACATGCAATTAGAGATGTTCCGATACTGATACCAGTATCGGAAAAGCCTCCGATACTGTCTAAAATGCTGGTATCGGTATCAATAAGTACTTAAGTTTATGCAGCGATCCGATACCACGTAATTTAGCCCCAAAGAAAATCTACTTTAAAGTAATTTATTTATATTTATTTTTTCTGTTATGACTCACTGTCAAACTTGATAATAAAAGAAAGTTCTATGGCGTTCATGTTTCATGAAAAGTTTAACCTGAGCCAGGCCGTATAACCACGATAGCAATCATATCACATCCATACGGGGATAGTAGTATACAGCTGTTAAAACACAATACAATATATGACACACTGGTATCGGATCAGTACTCGGTATCAGCTGATACGCAAGTTCAGGTAACGGAATCCATATCGGGAAGCAAAAAATGGTATCGGACCATCTCTACACACAATACACTGGTAGGAGCAACTGAGGTTTAACCATGTATCCAGCTAATTTAACCCTTGTGTTGACTTCGGGTCACATTGACCCGTTTTTAATTTTTGTTTTATATCAGAAAATATGGGACGTAGAAATAAGCGCTGAAAATGTGTAGAAGAAAAATTTAACAATTTCTAACGTTGGAAAAACCAAAAACAAACTGAAAAAAAGGCGTCAATATCGTCGAAAAAAATAGTTTTTTCAAGGTTAACAGGAAGACAACACAAGGGTTAAATAACTCACGTTAGTATATTGTGTGAACAGTTAACTTCATTTAATATTGTATGTGGCGTTTTCTTTTGCGGGGTGCAAATGTTCCACCAAAACAAGTTCCTTACTGAGACTATTTTGCAGAGTCACCGTCTCTTAGCGCCGCCCAAGACGATTGGGATTGGTTTAAGAAATGCAAACAACCCAGAGTGTTTTTTCTCCTATCCCAGCATGTATCTGTGGTGTAGCGAGACCTTATACCCCACAGCGGTGTGGAGATAGGTCTGGCAATACCTAATGACTAACATGGTAAAACATGACATTTAGGCCCAAGCCTTATTGATCCAAAGTCTAACAACATGTTAGTGTTTCCGGAGGCAGTTTTCCAATGAGCTAATTCACATTTTCTCATGGTCATATTTGATCCAAGCCCATTACTATCCGACTTTAAAGCAGCACAGATGTGCCTCCACATGGCTATAAAGCACTTTACAGGACGACGAGAGGCCTCGTTTTGAAGAGGAATGAACTCCTTGGTATGAAAGATAATGCTAATGCTTTAGCAGTGGAGGCCGACATTTTGCAATCGTTTCCAATGAGATTTAAGCTTTTTGCTCACTGCTTATGCGCTCTAGTTGCTCTTGTGTTCTGTTGGAGGAGCCCTCTGAGCACCTCAGGTTGAAAAAGATTATCATCACCATCATCAATCCTTCAAAATAGGTCTTGTTTAACATTTTCTGTAAACAAATGACATGCAGTGCTGCTCATGAGTTTCGGAACCCATGCTAAAGTTAACTAAAAAGAGGAATAAAAAAAATCATCTTTTGGAAATTAGGAAGAATCCACCCTTTGTGAATGAACAATGTATCGTAAATAAATATAGGTTCTTCCTTAAAATACAGGGGGCATAAGTATACTCACCCCTATGTTAAATTCCCATAGAGGCAGGCAGATTTTTATTTTTAAAGGCCAGTTATTTCATGGATCCAGGATAATATGCATCCTGATAAAGTTCCCTTGGCCTTTGGAATTAAAGTACCCCCGCATCATCACATACCCTTCACCATACCTAGAGATTGACATGGGGTACTTTCCATAAGATCATCTCTCAATGCAAATCAAACCAGCTATTAGGCTAACTGAAATCAAACCATGCCAATCTCTAGGTATGGTGAACTTTAGCATGGGTTCCTAAACTTATGAGCAGCACTGTAACTGTAAACTCACGTAACACAATGACCTCTCCATAACAAGAGTCCTACATATCTCCTTCCTACTGAAGTGATTTCTGGGAGTCATTTAAGGCATGAATTCATGCCCGAAACCAGAAATTTAGTAAAGGCTAATAGCTGTGACACTGAGCTATGATGTCATCTTACAGACTGAGACGACAGCAACATTAAAAGAAACGTCAAGATATAAACAAACACAAGTGAGGAGTTTTATATAATTTTCTGGTATTACTGATGGTGCTGCTTCGCCTGGGGGGGGGGGGTTACTCACCAGCACGCAACTGATTTAGAGCTGATTACATGTTGCCTAGCAACAGCAAGATGCCTCTCAGTGCAAAAAATATAAGCTCCGGCGAGATCGAGATCAGAGCTGCTGCAGGAGGAAAAGATTCATGGTGCGCCTCATTTTAATTTTTTTATGGCATCCACATCACACTGGATGGAAGCACATTTGGGCTATAAAGGAGATGTGGCCCCTCTGCTGGGAGCCGTAGTCGACTTTATACAGCACAGCAAAGGCTCATCAATTTTGGTCTTTACAGGTTTTGACCACCAGTTTTTCTTAAGGGAGCAGATTTGGATTTGAACTGTTTTTTCACTTGGATTTTTGTCCCCTTGCACCTAAAAGTTGTTGCCATTTCTGCTGCGAGAGGACACTGATCCTCGACAGTTTACATTACACGAGTTACTACACGAGTCCCTTTAAAGAGGTTGTTTGATTTATGTATTTAAATCGGATTTTCATCTGCCTTTTAATACTCAAATAAACAGATCCACAAAAGATAACAGGAGAGGAGGTTGTAGCTGTACCTGCACACGTCCACATCCACCAGCTGTCTGGGAGGCGGAGCCACCTGGGCCGCACCGAGCGGAGGCTTCAGGGCGTCGGCCGTCATGTTCCTTGGCAACATGGTCTGAGGGAGGGGCTTGGGAGGGAGCTCGGCCACAACTGGTGGATCATCGCCGTCCTCCACCTCGGCCGCTTTCGGCGCCACTTTGGGCCCGGCGGGCAGCGGGGGCAGCGGCGGCTTGTAGCCGGTCAGGAGGAACAAGGTGGTGCTCTTCTTACCGGCTGCGGCGGAGCTGCTGCCGGCGGCCAGAGTCCTGACATCGCTGTCGACAGTGCGTCGTTCCGTGGCGACGGTCAACGTGGAGACGGCGAGGCAGGAGAAAAGCAGGAGAGCGAGGGACAGGCAAAACATCGCTCTTAAAGTTGTGGGTTTCATCGTTTGATCGCGAAAGTTCTTGAGCCGTCGTTTCAAAAACAAAAATCACATAAACAGCTCCAAATGTGAACTGTCAGCGTCCTTTTCCAAGATGGCGGCTTCTTGACTTATAAAAATCTGGTGTATGAAAAGTCCGAAGAACCAATCCCTTTCTTGTTCTGTACACAGCGCACAGGAGCAAAGGGCTTCTCTTGGAGTTCAGCGGATTCACTTAGTTCAAGCAATGGATCATGAACGTGTTTGGCATTTCACTCCTTCAGCTTAATGTAAACATTTCTCTTGGTATACAAATCCTTCCCTTAAGCAGCTTTTGTAAACATTGAGGTCTTTCAGGGTTTTTTTTTAGGCCCTGTACGAACTGGCTGTGGAATGGCTGTTGTTCTGAAATGAAAGCTTTTAACAGATTATAAATATAGAATAATGTAGTTGTTTTATGGCAGCAGGTGTCGGATATTTGATTTTGGTCTACAGTCTCTAGGCCAAAATTCTAAATCTTCAAAATAGGCAGTTTTTTTTTTTGTACACTTTCTGTAAATAAAATGAGACTCCTTTTAATATAATGACCGCTCCACAAAAAGAGTCTTACGTATCTCCAACTGAAGAGTTTTCTTGGAGGAGTTTATGGCACGAAAGTTACGATTCATGTAAGAAACTGCGATGGAAAAACAGTAGTCTGTAAACATTTAGCGTTGTATGTAAACTTTATGTCTCACGTTTGATGAGCTTTGACAGACGGCAGATGTTTTCTAGTTTGAGCTTGGCACTTCTGTTGTCCTGTTTTTATGGAAAAATCATACATGGAAAAATCACGTTTGTTTTCAAATCAAAATATTGGGAGCCCTGCGCGTCTCGTGTCTGTAAACAACAGTGCTGGCAGCTTCAGAGATCTCAGCTTTGTTTGGTGAACGAGTGAACAAGCTGTGACTTAAATTTGTGTTTGCTCACAATTTGCCAATAAACAAACTCTTCCTTTCAAAAGGGTTTAGAGGAAGAGAATCCGTAAAGGTCAATTATGCTTGAAATTTGGGTTTGAATTATAGTAGAATGGTGAATTTAGAAGTTGTGGACAGTGAGTGTATTTTGACCAATAAAGCTGCTAACTGAACATCGAGCAGGATCAAATCGTTACGAAAACAAATCCCTCCAGCAGCTACTAGAGAAGAGAGATCAGTTTAATAAATGAGCATGTCAAGGCATTCACAAAAGAGTGATCAATAGCAAGAAACTTTTTTTTTTTTTTTTTAAACGGGAGGATCTATGTGCGTTCGATACCCTTGTGTGAGTGTCTTTGCTCTGAATTTAGCTTGGCCCAACAAAAGAGAACGAAGGAGGGCTTGGGCCCGGTTCTAGCGGGGCAGAGAGGTTCTGCCCACAGAACAGACATGAAAATGTCCGGATTCATCCGTCAAGACAGAGGAACACGGCGCGACGGCGGAAACTCGACGCGGTCACTGCCACGCTTGACGCCGCGGGCTGTCCGCTCACAGATTCGGTACGATTCTAGTTAAGACACGGGTAGAAAAAAAAAAAAAAAAAACGACGCCTTACAAAGCCGTTCTGTCATCCAAAACGTGTGAAATGTCGAGTTCTATTCACCGGCAGTGTCTTCATGGACTCCCTGAATGTGCACTGATGTGTTCGAAGATCACTTGGTTGAGGAAATCCTAAACATTGTGAGGCGTTTGTAAATGAGAAAAAAAGAAAGAAGGTATCTGTATGGCTGGTGTTCAGTATGGCTTCAGGTTATGTTCATACAAACCTCCACAGTAAATATAAATACAGTGAAAGGCTTTAAATTGCATGTTTTCTTTTAAGTAGAATATAAGGAAGAATGCAAAAAAACATTGAAGAGGTCACTGGGATTAGATAAAGGGGGCTTTCAGGTTGTTTAGCGCCACGTGTAGGAAGAAACAGAAGACGACGCAGAGTGAGAGGCCTCTCTCATATAAGCAACTGGAAGAAGGAGATAGGAAAGGTGTCAACAGTGTTTCACAGCGCAGACTGAGACGACGGGATATCTCCAAGCCTTTGAGATAGCAGCAGCAGCAGCAGCAGCAGTGGCGGCGGCGGCGGTGCTAGTGGAGTCTATATTTATCAGGTTAGACGTGGCTCGTGTTGCCCGCCAGCCAACGCTGTCCTGCCGAAGCCATGAAATGTTCAGGCGGCGTCAGAGCAGGGTTATCGCCGCCTACCACGCGCCTCTTCTGCAACACACGACTACAAGCTGGAGGATCCGTTTATAAAGCACTTTGAACCAATAATGCACTGATCATCGCCTCTCAGTTTCAGCGTTGAGAGCAGCAGCTATGCAAACACCGACCGAAGACAATGGATATAAAGTTTGCTGAAATAGCTCTTCAGTGTGCTGTGATGAACGTGTTGAGATTAAACAGGAGTTTAATGGGATGCAGGATGTTGCAATGTGCATGTGGGTTGAGGGGGAGATCAATAATGCTGTACTCTAGGTAATAAATCAGGTTTTCAAAAGCTAAATGACTAAATCAACTCTTCTTATGATGATTTGGTGACGGTTAGTTTCATCGATTTTTTATTTTTTTTGCTTCTTCTCTTGACACAGTTTGGCACCTGGTTTTGGTCTTGCTTAGAACAAAACAACAGACGAGAGTGAAAGAGGTCTGTAGCCTCTAATCCCGACAACAACAAGAAAGTAAAAATAGTGGAAAAGGAGCAGGGGTAGTTAGTGGGGAGCCTCGGCTATGAAAGCAGCTGAGAAAATCCCCCAGAAAACCTCCATGTGGTGCAGGGACGGTCCTGTTGAGATCCAAAGTGGCATCCACCTTTTCTTCTGCAAATCTCTCTCTCTCTTTCTCTCACAAGTTCACATTCACTTGTTCACCAGTTTCCACACTGAAAGAGAAGAACACAACATGCATAGGGATGAATTTAGTCTCAAAGATGTAAAAAGTCTGTCAAAAAAAATCAGCATATTCTGTCTGTATGTATATTCTGGAAATCACTGGTATTTTTTAACCCCATTTAACTCAATTCATTGGGTTTGTTTTTTTTGCAAACATTTCCCAAGAGTTCACCATGTCTGTAATACGATAATATTGCACTGTCAAAACTTTTTATGAACTCTGGGCTGATATCTGATATGTTGGAGCACAAATGTATGTTAACGGTAAAATATTTTACAGGGATCATCAGTATTTCAGTATCTTTTGATGTTGTTGTACTACTAACCTAAGCTAAACTACCAGAGAATAAAACACAGACAATGGTATTATACTGTAACCTGGAGTTGCAGCCTTTTATATGACTATTTCTAATCAATGGCAACAAATTGCATGACCTATTAGGGTTGGACGATGTCCCCTAAATTGGCAGTCGACAATGTTTACAGTTAAAAAAAATATATATATATATATATATATATATATATATATATATACAGTGAGGAAAATAAGTATTTGAACACCCTGCTATTTTGCAAGTTCTCCCACTTGGAAATCATGGAGGGGTCTGGAATTGTCATCGTAGGTGCATGTCCACTGTGAGAGACATAATCTAAAAACAAAAATCCAGAAATCACAATGTATGATTTTTTAACTATTTATTTGTATGATACAGCTGCAAATAAGTATTTGAACACCTGTCTATCAGCTAGAATTCTGACCCTCAAAGACCTGTTAGTCTGCCTTTAAAATGTCCACCTCCACTCCATTTATTATCCTAAATTAGATGTACCTGTTTGAGGTCGTTGGCTGCATAAAGACACCTGTCCACCCCATACAATCAGTAAGAATCCAACTACTAACATGGCCAAGACCAAAGAGCTGTCCAAAGACACTAGAGACAAAATTGTACACCTCCACAAGGCTGGAAAGGGCTACGGGGAAATTGCCAAGCAGCTTGGTAAAAAAAGGTCCACTGTTGGAGCAATCATTAGAAAATGGAAGAAGCTGAACATGACTGTCAATCTCCCTCGGACTGGGGCTCCATGCAAGATCTCACCTCGTGGGGTCTCAGTGATACTAAGAAAGGTGAGAAATCAGCCCAGGACTACACGGGAGGAGCTGGTCAATGACCTGAAAAGAGCTGGGACCACCGTTTCCAAGGTTACTGTTGGTAATACACTAAGACGTCATGGTTTGAAATCCTGCATGGCACGGAAGGTTCCCCTGCTTAAACCAGCACATGTCAAGGCCCGTCTTAAGTTTGCCAATGACCATTTGAATGATCCAGAGGAGTCATGGGAGAAAGTCATGTGGTCAGATGAGACCAAAATAGAACTTTTTGGTCATAAATCCACTAACCGTGTTTGGAGGAAGAAGAATGATGAGTACCATCCCAAGAACACCATCCCTACTGTGAAGCATGGGGGTGGTAGCATCATGCTTTGGGGGTGTTTTTCTGCACATGGGACAGGGCGACTGCACTGTATTAAGGAGAGGATGACCGAGGCCATGTATTGCGAGATTTTGGGGAACAACCTCCTTCCCTCAGTTAGAGCATTGAAGATGGGTCGAGGCTGGGTCTTCCAACATGACAATGACCCGAAGCACACAGCCAGGATAACCAAGGAGTGGCTCTGTAAGAAGCATACCAAGGTTCTGGCGTGGCCTAGCCAGTCTCCAGACCTAAACCCAATAGAGAATCTTTGGAGGGAGCTCAAACTCCGTGTTTCTCAGCGACAGCCCAGAAACCTGACTGATCTAGAGAAGATCTGTGTGGAGGAGTGGGCCAAACTCCCTCCTGCAGTGTGTGCAAACCTGGTGAAAAACTACAGGAAACGTTTGACCTCTGTAATTGCAAACAAAGGCTACTGTACCAAATATTAACATTGATTTTCTCAGGTGTTCAAATACTTATTTGCAGCTGTATCATACAAATAAATAGTTAAAAAATCATACATTGTGATTTCTGGATTTTTGTTTTTAGATTATGTCTCTCACAGTGGACATGCACCTACGATGACAATTTCAGACCCCTCCATGATTTCTAAGTGGGAGAACCTGCAAAATAGCAGGGTGTTCAAATACTTATTTTCCTCACTGTATATATATATATTTTTTTTTTTTCTACTTAAAAACTAATAAAAAAAAAAATGAAATTTGAATGGTATAATAGGCGCCGGTATCAATACTGAACATCCGCGTGTGCCAGGCTGCCAGTAGGCTACATTCATTTAAAATTAAACATTGCAGATGTTGCTAGTGGAGTGTGTGAGCGCTGATCACGGTTACGTGTCAGTTAAACTTCTCATCTCCAATCCTATCTGTATTTGTGAGAAGTGGCCCTGTCCTGAGTTGAAAGAGCCTACTTTACGGCTTTATTATCGAGTTAATAGGCGTGTGTGTTCGTGTCGGCCGCTGTCCATTTCTCTCACTCTCCTTTGCCTGCTCCGTGGCCGGTGTGTGTGAGTGACAGCCTGGTCAGTGAGCTTGTTACGTTACACACGCAATCTCTTGTGGAGCATTATAACTTCGAAAAACCACAGGTTCCAACCTGTGGTTTATACCTTATAATGGATATGTGTGTTGAGTTGTGAACTAAACGCCTCTTGTCCGCGAGTCTCCTGATAGAGCTCCAGCCAGCTCGCGGCGGGGTCTGTGAAGGTGGCCTGGCCGACCGGCATGCCAACGACCCCGGCAGGCACCAGCCGGTTGTCACGTCAGACTGTGGAGCTTCTGAAATCCGACACAGTCGGACCAACATTGCAATTAGCCATCAATTTTCGTAAAACGCCCCATATTTGAGCTCTACATAGTTGATTTCTCGCATAAAAAAGTCTCAGAAGTGAATTTAGTGATGAAATAGCAGACGAACAATGTATAATGTATGAGATCGCCCACAGTAGTGTGTGTCTGACAGGGTGGGGGGGCATGGCATCACGATGGTGGCTCTCCATCGTGATGTCGATCAGCCATCACGATGGACGATGATATCGTCTATCGGCACAACCCTATTACCTATTTATGTTCAAAACATGAATGGCTACAATACACAGGTTATTTCCCACATTTAAAGCACCATCGTTGTATGTCAAAGCTAAATTTGACATTTGATTTTCATCTGTAATAATATATCAAACATTTAATCTACAATCAAGCGTGCTCTATTCCAAAAACTGAGATGACTTCAGGTTTAAAAAAAAATGACTCTAACTTAAAGATATATTTTAAGCTGCAATACTGAATCAAAAGCCAACAAAGGATGCACTCATGTACCTCAAAATGGCAGCAAGAGACAACTGTTTGGAAACGTTTAACTACAACACCCTCACTGCTCATTTTACTACAGCAGCGGCTCCACAAAAAAACCCAAACAGCTGAATGAGGTGATTTAATGTTGCTTTAGTCTTCACTTCCTGTGTCGAGAAGCACACACACACACAAATATGAAGGAAATCGTACAGGAAGTCTGTGATTTAAGCTGGGAGGTCGGGGGGCAATTTGATATAATTCTCTTGCCTTGAGCAGCTTTTAGTACAGCTTCTTTAATGCTTGATTAAACCTGAAATCCTGCTTTAGCTGAGCGATGTAACACACACACACACACACACACACACACACACACACACACACACACACACACACACACACACACACACACACACACACACACACACACACACACACACACACACACACACACACACACACACACACACACACACACACACACACACACACACACACACACACACACACACACACAAAATTAGCTGACAGAGGAAACTGGAGCAGCCGTGATCTGACTTTGATAAAAAGAGAGCAGGCGACATGACAGCTGCCATACGGTCTCATCTGGCAATAGGACAGAGGAAAGAGGGACCACAGAATCTCACGACCCCGAATATCTATGTTCATGGTCATTTTTGGAACATAAATCAAAACAAAAAAATCTATTTCATTACATGCTCGATGAAGCAACATCACTAACAACGTACTTTTAATCATTGGAATTCAAAAACACTATCGAGGAGCTATGTAACGTTCATTTCCGGTTTCTTGGATTGTTTTTGTGGTCAGGGAACATCCTCCATCACAATGATCGTCATCAATGGCCAACATGATGAAATACTGACATATAGGTCTAACAATACACGTATATAAAGCATACAACGTATTATTTCGAGTAAAAAAACTAACAGAAAATCCCCCCCAAAAAGTCAAAGGTACAAGACTGTGTACATATCGTCATCTCAGAGCGAAGGAACTACTCATCCCATAAACCACCGTGCACCACTGAACAAAGGAAGCTACGTTAGTTTAGCTAACAGCTAATTCGGCTAACCGCTAGCTGAGACAGCATGTAATAACTTTAAAAGACCCTCGAAATAAAACCTGAAAACTGTTTCGGCCCATATTTGAGCGTCAGCTGTAGACGGCTTTACCCAGTGTTAAGTTTGAATTAACGTTATTTTAGACTGAATCAAGCTGTCAGCTAGCGGTTAGCCAAATTAGCTGTTAGCTAAACTAACGTTAGCTTCCTGGCAGAGGCTAACGGCAGAAGCGTGGAACAGATCGTGATTCGTGCATTACCGTAAATCCTCGTGACGGATCGTGCAGGCAGCACAGATCAGGTACTGACACCCCCCCTCCTCACCAGCATGAGCTCCACCAATCAGAGGCATCACTGTGGGATTGTGGGATTGTTCAGGATTGTGGGTAATGAATTACTTATCCAAGACATCGCCAATAAAAGATATTTATCTCAAAACAAGGGTAGTGCCCCATGATTTTTGGCGTCTATATGAGCATATACAATCGCTGAGTCATGTCGGCATGCTGGTTTTAAGTCTATCATCGACGGTTACGATTTTATGGCTTATACTCCAATTTGTCAACGGAGAAATTGCATTGTATTTTTACTTCCGGAACCCGCTGTGGGCGGGACTGTTGAGCTCTATAGCCTGGTCCTCTCTGCTGCCCTGACAGCCTGGCTTCACGTCAGCAGCGTGTCTCGACCCTCTGAGTCTTTTCCGACACGCTTCCTCACATAATTAACTTAATAATTCTTAATAACGTAACTAAGAAGCCCCCTGCTGACAAACAGCTGAACCTCCACCGGCTTGCGAGGCAATGAGTGCATTTCATTCAATACAAATAAATAAAAGCTAACACAATTGCGAATGCGTGCACACAAATGGGCTACACAAATACATGTACACACTTGTACACAAATATACAAAAATACAAACAGACATGTTGTGGACATGGAGCTGGGTCAGAAAATGTAAGACTGAATGGTACTCGCAACACAAATTGAACAGGCAATTAAAAACACACATAGCTCCTACAAATTCTAAATTACAAAAAAAAAAGAAGAAAGAAAGAAGCCTTGTCACTTTTTAAATATTTTTAAAACCTGCGACAGACGTAAAGGGTGACCAAAGGCTTTGATTTATGAAAGAAAGAAAATACGGAGATACAAGCTTTCTGCCCAATGACGATAAAAACACTACCATTTACACCTAAAACATTTATATCACATTTCCTGTCAGTTTACATACATCCAGCTGATAGTTAGATGAAAAGAGCACTTTATTAATCCTGAAAGGGAATTGAGTTGTTCCAGCAGCAAACTCACACACACTCTGAAAGAATTAAGACCGCTATTATTGCCTTGCAGCCATTTCAGTAACTCATCTGTCCAACATGTCTTCATCCATAGGACTGCATTTATAGTATCAAATCATAACGAGTTATCTCAAGACACTTTACAGATAGAGTAGGTCTAGACCACACTCTATAATTTACAAAGACCCAACAATTCCAGTAATTCCCTATCTGTCCAATCTGTGTTTTCTGTTGCACGACTAAAACAACTTTTAAAACGTACACGTTCCACCAAAAAAAGTTCCTTCCGAGGCTATTTTGCAGCGGCGCCGCGGCTTTTCCCGGTGCTTAGCACCACCCGAGACGATTGTGATTGGTTTAAAGAAATGCCAATAAACCAGAGCACGTTTTCCTCCCATCTCCGAATGCTGTGTGGAGTAACCAGACCCTCCTCCAGCGTGCTTTGGAGACTAGTGTCTACATAAACCCTTTCTGGTCTCGCTCCGTCTCCCCGCTGAGCCCGGCCATTTGTCTCGCTGTGTGTGCTTCACACACGTATGGATTTGTCTTGGTGCCCATATGCCTGCTGCTCTGCCTCGCTGCCAGCAGTATCTGCAGGAACACCGTGGTATACTGCAGTATGTGCACTATATAGATGTACCCCATTTCTGTAGTATACAGTATGTGCTATGCAGTGGTGGAAAGTAACTAAGTAAAAATACTCAAGTTCTATACTTTAGCACAATTGTGATGCACTATTTCCATGTTATGCTACTTTATACTTCTCCACAATTCAGAGGGAAATATTGCGCTTTATACTCCACTTACTATTTATTAACTTCAGTTACTTTATAGATTCAGATTAGTAATACAAAATATAATCAAATAATACATTCTGATGTCTTTATTATAGATTAAGATTAAACAGATAGCCTAAACTATAGTAAAGTAATTATTGCAACTTTTTTCACACGATTTCCGAGTGCCCAAGTGGACATCTTCAAATGTCTTGTTTTGTCTCAACTAAAAGTCCAAAATTAAATGCAAAACAAACATGTTTAGTTTCCTACAAAGGACAAAGAAAGCCAGCAGATATTTACATTTTAAGGCATTGGAACCAGTGAGTTTTGGCACTTTGCTTTAATAAAAAAATGACTTAATTTAATCAATCATTAAAATTGTTGCAGATTAGTTTTCTGTCGATCAATTTTTGCAGATAGGTGGTGATGATTTATGACACACTCTGCATCTGTTCTGAGCTACAGTAATTCATACAAACTGCAGACTGTCATCCCAAAGACAATCTATTTCAAAACGCATGTTATTTTAGGCACCGTGTGTTACAAAACCTAAATACATGAGTAATGCTTCCCCGACTGATTCAAACATTCGGAGCCATGATGCCAGTCTGTCGACTTGCTGCCATACTGTATGCCATATATGACCTATGGTTCACATGCACATATGGAGCAGAAAGCCCAGAGTCACAGAGTGACTGAACGCTCTCTGTAGCACAACTAACACATGCATTTTGTGCAGAGATAGTTGATTCATCAACAAATGCAGTGTAAATCTGTCCACCTTATATCTCTACATGTGGAGTATACGTAAAGGCTAGGTGATATCTTCAGATTTTCTTTTTTAATATGCAAGTTGTGGGATGGTATTGTGATAGGGCTGCTGGATTATGGAAGAAAAAAAAAAAAAATCACAATTATTTTGGTCAATACTGAAATCTGATTATTTAACATGATTACTCGTTGACTTTTGGAAATAGGTTACATGTATTGAACTCAAGAAAACGTGAAACAGTTAAACAAATCAACAGTGAAAACACCGTCAACTGTGAAATTTCCCTTAATACTTTTCCCGTTTAACTTCGGGGAAATCGCGCTGGAAATTCAATTGCGCAGCCCTATATGGTGATGATATCATATGCTATCATTTAGCTAACCCAATTAGTATTTCAGTAATATATCAAGAAAAGATTCATAGTTTTCGGCTCCTTAAATACAACTATTTGTTACTTTTCTCGGTTTTAAATCATTCTAAATTGACTGCACTTTTCACTATTATCTGATCTGTTACATGCAGAACAATTCAGAAATCACAAATAAGAGTGACAGGTTAATCAATAATTAAAACAATCGTTAGTTGCAGCCCTAAAAGAATTTAATTGATTATGTTATACAGGATTATGCATGCATATGCCATTTCGTGTTATGTATTGATATTGTACAAATATTATTAATATTGATTTTAATCATATAGCCAGCCCATGTGCCTCCATGCTTACAGAATACTGTACACACGGTGTTTCTGTCTCACTGCTACATGCCTGCCTGACTTTCCCTCGCATGGACACATGAAGCCCCCCCAGTGAGGCAGTGAGTGAGTTAGTGCAGCAGACCCCCCTCCCCCCCCTCCCCAATAACAAATGCACACCATCTCTCCTCACTCCATCCCTCCATCCATTCACTCCCTCCCTCTCTGGCAGTGCGTGGGCTGAACTGAAGCATCTCTCTCAGAATAGCAATGCAGCATTGAAAAGAGAGAGAAAGCAAAAAGTTTAATAAAAAAAAAAACACGCAAGGAAAGAGAGAAAAAAAAACATTTGTTTCTTTCTGTGGTTCCTCTTTTTTTTTTTTTTTTTTAATGCATGTCCCGTGCGTTTTTCTGAAATATAAAACACAAAGAAAGTCAGTCAATGCCGCAGGCTGGCGTCAATATCGACACTGTCATCTCCATTTGCGTGTTTTTATATGATTCTCTCTCTCTCTCTCTCTCTCTCTCTCTCTCTCTCTCTCTCTCTCTCTCTCTCTCTCTCTCTCTCTCTCTCTCTCTCTCTCTCTCTCTCTCTCTCTCTCTCTCTCTCTCTCTCTCTCTCTCTCTCTCTCTCTCTCTCTCCCCTTCTCTCCTTCCTCTCATCTCTATTCACACCCATCATCCTGCTCTGAAGCATGCTGGGAAATGTGCCAGTGCATGCTGCTGCAGCAGCAGCAGTATGGCTCTGTATTCTAATATGGGCAGGGGGGTGAAGCTGCTGTGAACTCCGTCCATAAAGGGCAATGCTCTGCCCTTGGTCCTGACACAGTGATGCATGTGGTGGTAAAATAAAAACTGGTTTGACAATTTAAATCCATCAACGCAGCCTAGTTTTCAGATGATAGTGTGGAGTGAGGAGTAGTTTAGAAGGCCCAAGCTTCCATTAACTCTCATCAGAACGACACTACATGATCTCATGATGATTTTCAGCCACAGTTGAGTAATCTGGTGTTTGGTGGGTTGAAGCATCACTACGGAGTTTAAAGTAGTTTAAAGCTTTAGTGAGTAACTTTTTGATATTAATGACCGACTGTTACATTCAAGCCGTTGCCAAATGAGTTGCTCCACACAACTTTCTCTGGATTTCTCAGCATGGATATGTTCAGAAGATTGTGTCGTTCGGTGACTTTCCTGTGCAGAAACTCTGAAGATAATGACTTCTTCTTAAGAGTACATCATGGTTTTTTTTTAATCCTCCGTGTCCTCCTTGGCTACTAGCAACTGTGTGGAGGAGGGGTGGGGGCGGTGCGCTGACAGTTTTGTTGTCACTACTTAAAATTCCTCATGGGGCGACATAAACTACGCAGCATAGCTTTAAAGTACAGTAAGAACAATTATTTAAAAAAAACACTCCAAAAACAAAGTGATCAAATTGCATGTTTTCAACAGTCGAAAAATATTCTTTGTAAAATGATATTAAAAAAAACAGCAAATCCTCACGTTTGAGAAACTGGAAGTGATCGTGAATCTTTACTTGATGAAGGACTTTAACAAATAATCAGCTGATCGTTTGTTTTGTTTATGAAAATGGCCATCACAATATCAAAGACGCCACAGTGACTTCATCAAATGTCTTGTTTTGTCTGACCAACAGTATACAGTATACTGTACACATGATATATACACCTTACTGACGGAAATATGACCATGTCTACAAACCCCCCTTCTTTTTTTTTTTTAAATCAACAAAAAAGCTCAAGTTCTCAAAAACTATTTGTTGCTTAAAGTGCCCATATTGTTGTTATTTTGTGTCTCTGGTGCTTCCATACGCATACAAACTGATAAAAAAAAAACATCCATGCTGTTTTGAGTGAGATACGGTTTCAGAATGTGTCCGGCCTTCAGTCTCCGGGCGAGCTGTTCAAAATCTGCACGGCTTTCTACGTCACTAGCCAAAACGAGGGGCCAAAACACTGTTACAACACACACAAATTCACCCTTATCTACTAAATAAATTGTATAGAACTACTTACATGTCCCTGTTCTGCAGGTATTCCACGCAAAGTTGGAAGTGCGCCGTCGTTTAGAAGAAGTCTCCCGGCTAATCCTGCCTTGTACAGGCCGAAGTTGCAGAAACAACTAGCTAGCTCATGTAATCTTTACCTAGCTACTGAGCATGTGCGACTGACAACAAAGATCTTACAGAAGTTGAGAGGTCTCACTCTGTAGCTAAAACAGAGACCTGAAAACAGGGTGAAAAGAGGAGCTGCAGCAATGTGCAGTACAACGAAAATATGGTGTTTTTTGAAAATTAAACCATGTAAACCTATTCTGATACAATCTCAAATTACAATTATGAACCTGAAAATCAGCATAATATGGCCACTTTAAAAACAAGCAGCTGGACATATTTGTTGGCATATTTGCTGGATGAATTACTCAAAATTAACAATCCACTAATACAAATGTTTTCTATTCAACACATCGACTCATCAACTAATCATTTCATAACAGATACAATAAGGAAATACAAATTCAATTAAGCTAATTCATTATCACCTGCGGATGCTAAAACAATACATGTTCAGATGAGACAGGACAGACAACTGATAGGAATTCCTGCAGCATCAAGGAAAAGCCAGATAACTCCTGGGACTGTGAATCTGTAGTGCGACGGTCACCATTATCTAACCGTATTTAAATATGACCATTTTAAAGCTGCTTTGGAAGCAGATAACAGCAGCGGTTTGGAGAGTCCTCGAGTTTGGGAACACCCGACTAGAAGCTCTGAAGATTATGACTCAGATGCCAAAGCATCCTGAAACTCTTGTGACCTGCACTCCCTCGACAACAGAACATTTAGTTGTTACGTCATGGTACGGCAGTAATATTTTCCGGTTCCCATCGTAAAACCTGCGACGATTTATGTTAGCGTCAGGTGTTCACCGCTCTGAAGCCTTGTTTACTTTGTCTCATTTTCAGTGACAACTGGTAAAATACAATCATTGACACTTGCTTTTAGGATCTCTGCTACTACTCTGCTCTACTCTGGTCCAACTGGCCTACTTCACATGGTCTCTCCATGCATAACATCCTGCCCCAATTCCTGAAGACACACGCCGCTAGAAAGCCATCCTCTAACATCAGGAGACTCACTTTTCAGTATTTCCGGTCTGAGTTTGCCCAAAGCAGCCCAGCTCACACCTCGCCTCACCTTGAGTGTAGGTTTCAGTTGTTATTACACACACAGTCAGCTCTATTGCTATCCCTAAATAATCCTACAGATGACGGTTGTTGACAGGTTTTCTTCTTTAAAGTCTGACGGCTCTGAAGTTTGATCTGGTCACTAAAAACTACTAAAAGCTAGGGATGTGGATTTTGGATTTTTCAACCGGCCATTAATGGCGACTCATTCAGAATACGATTTTTTTTTTTTTTTTTTTTTTTTTTTTTTTTTTTATAAATTGTACTAAAATTGTTCACCAAAACGTGTTTCTGAAAATATTTTAAGTGAGAAATAGGCCGTGCAGTCGCTGAATCGGTCTTCATTTCAGATCGACAAAGGTCAGTTTAAAAGATTTTCGGCAGATTTTGAGAGGTTTAGTCACGGTCATCCCGCTTGCCATTTCTGGGTGAGTCCAAAAAGAAGGCCGACAGCTCCTCCAACAGACGAAGGCACGGAACACACACCAAACAGACTCGAGTCACTGACCTCGCCAGAATGTCCAACGGCCGATTATTGGTCCGATGTGTAGCTGCCTTAATGCGCCGGAGTAACTGCATTACAATGTCACAAACATTCGGTATGATAATATTAGGTGTGTGCTTACCGGTGAATGAGACATGAAGTCAAACTGTGGTGCTTTCTCCGCTCTGCTCTGAAGCAGCGGTGCTCGTGCACGTCTGTGTGTGGCTCGGAGCCCTGGAGGCAGGGGGAGGGGTGAGACCGAGCCCCGAGGAGATGCTACTTTAAAACCTTCCTGGCGTTTCAACATTTCCAACCCTGCCTTTAACACTGCTTCATCCTGATGGGTCATTTCTTTTTCTACCCAACAAACATAAATGGCAAGCAAAACTAAAACTAGCGAGGAGATGAGGTCCCCATTTCATTGTGGTTACTAAATGTCTCGGCTTGTGCTAAATATAATAACAGTACTGGACAAAGACAATAGTTAGAGTTGAGGGCGCTTCCACAATCCATAGTACATTTAACAAATTAAAAACAGCAGCAGGTAAAACTCTTTAGTATTCAGTCCCTCCAGAAAAACATGACTATGCGATCGCATAATTCAATGCATAATCAGCCAAAGTCTGCATATTTATGCGGGGGCCGCATTTTTTCAAATACGCCGCACTTTCGCCGCATAAATTGCTGAATTCTGCGCAAAATATGCAGGGCTTGCATGATTTCATAATCCCCACATTTTCGCTGCAAATAAAGTCACGTACATCTTAGCAGAAAGTTGAAAAATGTTGCGTTTACTTCACACAAGAGCAGCCATTTTCCCCTGTTGCTATATGGGAACGTTATGAAGTGACGTAATTACGCGACGTGAACATCATCGCAAAGCTGCAACCCCCGCGATGAAGCCACGGCGAAAACGCAGTTTTTGCAAGTTCCCGCAATTTCATTGCATAAAACTGCATAAATATCCCGCATATTCCATCGCATTTTTTTAAGAAAACGTGCCGCATAATCGAGGATTTTTGACCGCAACAATCACAAAAAAACTTTTTCTGGAAGGACTGAGTATTAGCAACCAGACAAAGCCTTACAAATACCAATACCAAGTATGAAGTGGACTTGTTTAAGATGCAGGAGTCTGGGACAGGCCTGGGTGACGGCAAGCTCCTCCCAAAATTGTGAATTCTTCCTCAAACCTAACCTGGAAAAACTGGCACCTATGCTTGGTTGTACAGCGACAAAGCACAAAGTAGCACTGCAATGAAATAAAATTCAGTGAATGAACCAAACAGGGCAAACTGAAAAAAAAAAAAGCAAATCATTACTCTGTAAAATACAGCAACTATGAAAAAGAAATGTTAAATCAATAAGAACAAGGTGAATCATCAATGTTATTGACAGCATCATGCACTCTCAGTTTATTACACCATATGCTCTCAATCATAACTGTGAAGCAGACAGTGACAGTCACTGTGAATGACGACAATTGTGAAATATCACACGGATTTATTTGCCGTTAGTCGGCCTGCGAAACCACTTTGAATATTTCTCTGAAAGATTATCGACTATATCATTTGCCAATCTGATCTGGGCGATAATTATTCCCCTGCCATGGAAACAGTGGTGACAGCTTCAAAAGGCGTAAATAAAACATAACGTTTTGCTGGAATGTATGTGCAGCAGTGGGATGTTGTGCCATCTGTTGAAAGTGGTAAATATGAGTGGAAGGGGGGGGGGGGGGGGAAGGCCTCACAGAGCTGCACCTCCCTCACACCAAGTGGAAGGTGTCGGTCCAGCGAGGGGCATTTTCAGCTCTCATCGCACCGGTCGTACACAACGCCAGGCCTGAGAGCGATGACTAACCGCTTGGTAAATACTTTTGGTTTGAACAGAGGGCACTTGGTGGCTGCTCTGCTTTGCCGAGACAGTGACACTGGCAAGCAGAATCAACAAAACAAGTCAACGAAAACAATCTTTGTAACAACAATCACTCCTGCCAAGAGTCTTCCCAGGAAAAGAAAAGCAAGTAGTGGAAAGAAACCAGATAAAGTCATTACATCAATATAATTGAGGAGTTGCACTGTGTGTGTGTGTGTGTGTGTGTGTGTGTGTGTGTGTGTGTGTGTGTACTATGATTATCAAAACTCTTTGAATTATCTGAGCAACTACTACAAGCTGTACCTATAATATGGGAGAAAACACTATATACTCTCGGTTGCCACTGAATGCTTTTACATGCAAGTCCCTGAGTGGATCGGAAAAGGTTTTTAAACTAGCAATAAGGACACTGTGCAATGTTTCCCTTTATTGTACAAGCTAATTTAAAAAAAAATATTTGAATGCCAAATATCCATAGAGTTTCCCCTATATTTATTCTGCAGCGATGCACCGCTGTGAGTCCATGAACAAGGTAACTGTCTGTGGTTAGTGTACATCTGTAAAAGCAGGACAGTCGAGTGTGTTATCTAAACTGTCTCAGAAATAATTGCGATAAACAATATAATTGTGTCTTTCCAGACTGATCTCATGAAGTGGCGTATGTATTAGGGCTGGGCGATATGGAGAAAATCAGATATCACGATATTCTTGACCAAATATCTCGATATCGATATTGCGGCGATATTCTAGGGTTGACAATTGGTGCTTTAACAAAATATCTTCACACTTAGATTTTAGATAAATAATCATCAGTAATATGGACGTAATGTCTAAGTGGGGAAAAGGCAAATAATAGAACAGCTAGAACAGTCTGGTAAGATCAGAAAAGTACATCACTTTACTGTAATGCAGCCTTTAAAACCAGGAAAAGACAACACTTATGTTATATCACGATATTACGATATCCAAAATCTAAGACGATATCTAGTCTCATATCACGATATCGATATAATATCGATATATCGCCCAGCCCTAGTATGTATGACACGCCAATCGGTATGCCGTTATTGGCGCGTTATGAAGACGCACGCTTTTCAGCGTGTTTATCAACGCCGTTTGGCCTCCATTGACTTACATTACCTTGACTTAGATATACACGCGGATAGCTCAGAATGCGTACAGATAACACGCCACTCGGCTTTAGGAAAGTGGCGTGTATGTTTACGCGAAGTCATGATGTCACATTGCTCTTGTTTAAACTAATGAAAGTTTTGAATGAATTCTAGGATACATCTTTTGGTTCTATATCCCTGTTATGTGACCCAGGTAATGTAATAACACATATACACAGCCCAAGTAAACCACGTCTCTTTATTATCATAAAAACATGTTTTTCTAATTGTAACCCCCCCCCCCTTGTGATTTTTGCCAACAACTAACAATTGAAATAATAATAAAATATATAGTCCGACCAATAATCACTTACAATTATAATTACAATTTGGCATCTCTAAACAAAAATCAATAATTACCAGTAATACGCCTTAGCTAAAGTTAGCAATTAATTGCGGTTAAACAAAGAAACCGTGATGATGTAAAAGAATTGACAAGTAGACACTTCTATGTAATAATGGTTACAGGCCTATACAGGATACACAGAAAATGCTTGTATTGGAGTAGGGCTGCACGATATTAGGAAAATATCTAATTGCGATTATTTTGACTGATATTGCGATATGATTCACGATATTGGAGGGAATGATCATTTTTGTATCATTATTCTCATTTTCAGAAAAAAAAAAAAAATGATTGAAGTGTGAATTTTTTTGCGAGGATCTGTTTTCGATTTTTTCTTTAGTTTGTAGGATAGGATTTGTAGGCCGGGACGTCTCTGCAGCACCACAATACTTGATTTTAGAATGGTCTGACACATATTTTGCCTTTAACAAATATTGCGCCCCTCTGCGATTTGGATATTGCACTAGTCCATATTGCGATTTCGGTAAAATTGCGATAATTGTGCAGTCCTATATTGGAGTTTTAAGCCTGGAACCAAGCCAATCAGCTACAAGCTAAATCGTGACCATAAAACATTTGATTCAGCGCAAAAAGAAACATTTTGAAAGCAGAAAAAAAGAAGGCAAAAGATACAGGACTGTGTACATAAACGATCATAGGCTTCAATGATAACACGTTTTTCTTAAAGCAAGGGTGACTTCACACGGACCTGTGGCTTCTACAGGGGCAATAAACCATCCTTTCACAATCTCGTAGTTAGCGGTAAGTCTAGGCCTTTTGTCAAACCACTACCAGCTAATCGTGATTCATTATCCTGGACACAATAGCAGGAGTTTTTCCTATTCGCAGGAAATTATAGGCGCCACTGACACCGGAGCAATGTGCCAGATTCAAACAATAGAAATCCACATATTCTGAAGCTGTGAGAGATTGGCTGAAAGCTTGTTTTTTCCCCCCATTCAGTAGTGAGGTCGTCCAAAAATACAAACAAACCTACAGAGTCACTTAAATCCCAGGCAGTGAAAATAACTGTTCTACTTTGTCTTTGCATAAGGCATGCGATTGACTCCGCTATGTAGCTTTAAGTCCAGTCACGCAGGCTCTGAATGTGCTTCACTGTTAATTGTCTACATTCCCAGCTGACATGGAGACAGCCAGCACTGAGCCCAACCAGGTCAGCCATATGTCATCAATAAAAAAAGTCTGCTACAAATGGGTCATTTAAAAAAATGAGACAAGAAAAAAAAAAGCATTTACTTTTTGCAGAATAACGAACGTTGCGCATACCGTGTCGCTTTGTGGAGCAGGTGAGCAAACGGCTTTGGCACTTTTTAGCAAGCGTCGTCTAAAAGACACACAGGTGTTGGATGAGGCTTTTTTTCCACATCAAACAGACACACAACGAACGTCTCTCTCACATCAACGATGCCGTGGGGGAGTTCCAGGAAGAGGAGTCACTGTACAGTACAGATACAATTGTGTTTGTTCCTGAAGGTTCTTTGTGAGTGCTGAGAATACCGTCAGCCATTAGTACCCACGTCCCCGGTGATGACGTGAACACCTCAGACTCTCCACAAGCCGGCGGTGAAATCCCCCAACATCCAGGGCGGGGGTGCAGTCAAGGCCGTTTGTCCGTGCGTGCAGCCCATTTCCAGCTTGTTCTCAGGGGTGCAGTAAAAGCCGGACCACCACCGATCCGATTAATCACAGCTGACTCATGAAACAACCCTGATGGATGGTGACGCTGCGGCCGATTCCAGCTCCTCAACCACATCTGGAATAAGCACGGCGGGCCCGGCGTCGTCGTCACCCATCATCAACAAGGTAACATTAAAGAATAGACTACACTGCTGACTCTAAACACCAGAGTGTTGAGTACTTTGCTGAGATTTTAAAGGAGCAACCCCGCTCTGACACTCTGAGACTCTTATATCATCCACCTGTGATGTGCAATGCCTTTGTCATCAACTTAGTGTATACTTTTATTCCCCGTCTGCTTCCACTTCAGTCAGTGATTCCCTGCGTTCCCAGAATGCCTTTCAACAGCCCCCAGAGAGTAGGTGTGAACTTGTTGATTTTACTCAAAAGGTAGGCGTACACAGAAACACAAACAGTTTGAAAGTGTGATCACTCAGCTGTAGGGTTATACGTATCTATAATCGCAGCAATGCCCCTCACTCAAACACAGCATGTCCTGTGGCTGCACTGCAGTCTGGTCTATCGAGGCTACTTGTGGGTGTAAAGAGTTCTCTCTCTTCCTCTTCTGTAAAGGATGTTTACCCTCATGTTCATGCTAAACGTTGGTGTTGAAAGAGCTGCACTCCGAAGAAGCTTCTGCTCTTTGATTTTGAGGAATTGACATAGAAATCGTACATTTGGAGTTGATTTATTCGATTAATCAGAGGAAATCAATGTACAACAATCCTGACAACCGATTACGTCATTTATCAACAGAATGTGCAAAGTTGTAATTGATTTCATTTGCTGCTTTACTCTATATATATATATATATATATATATATATATATATATATATATATATATATATATATATATATATATATATCTGTTAATTGAAAATCGTTGGGATTTTGACTGTTGGTCGGACAAAATAAGCAATTTAAAGGCCATGTTTCTTTTCCACAACATCTTATAGACGGAACCACTTTTACAGCTATAAAGTGTTCGAGGCTGGATTTCAATGATAATTAGTCACTTTGCTGCAAGTGAAGTATCACACCAGAATGTTTTTGATGTAGCCAACTGTAGCTGATTCTAAGTGTATTAATTATGGAGGACAGGAAGCACTTCTCTAATGTACCCTGACTACAGTAACCCGGTGAGGCAGGTGTAGGTGTGCAGCTCTAAAAATCCTGGTTAAAAACATCCTCAACCACACAAGGCCCTGCAACCATAATGCAAGGTGATATCATCCGCAAACACGCACCTACACAGACACCCACACGCATGCATGCCCAAAACACACACACACAAACACACACAACAAGTTAGGTAAGGCTAGCCTGAGCACCTGTGAGCCCATGAGGCAGCAGTGCAGAAGGGGAGCAGTTAGTTTGCAGTGTTTCTCTGCATTACCGACACATTAGCATTCATGAGGCAATTATGCTCACATTGGAGCCAGGCACTCATGTCTGTCTTTTTCTTCATGACTCTAAAACACACACACACACACACACACACACACACACACACACACACACACACACACACACACACACACACACACACACACACACACACACAGTTTTAAGCTGCATGTATGGATGCAGCTGCTGCTGCATTCAGGGTATTACAGTGAGACATACAATGGGAGGCTTTTGTTGCGTTATGCTTAGGCCTTAATGTATTGTAGGCTATGTATATGGCTACAGATGAGACAACAGCCTCATGATAAAAACCTCTTCGCCTGTCTAACACACTGCAGCACCACAACACCGACGAAATTAAGGCAGCAAAAAAATACCTGTTTTTCTTTTACGCAGGGGCTCCACAGAGAGGATGCTGATCCTATAGATGCGGCACCCGTCACCATTTTCCCCCTTTTGAAGAAACCGACAAGAAAATAGTGCCTCGTATTAATTTAACTCAAATGTGGTGGAGATAGCAGTCCCCCCCCCCCCTCAATAAATCAATGGAGGCTCAACAATAAAGCGCAAACATTGCAGTGCCACACATGCGCTCTAGCAGTGAAAATGTGGCATCACTGACGCTTCTAAGTTAACATTATCCGTCAGGTATTATAACAATAAAAAAGCATAGGGTCGACTGAGGATGTCATGATGTAAATACGACACTCGCCGACAATTTTCCCCTCCTACAAATGTGACTATCTTTGAAGTTACGCACGGTTTATAACACATCACTTAAATTCACAATTTGTAACGTTACAGCACTGCAACAAGCAGTGCTGAGAAAGGTTGTTTTTACCTGCTTTCTTCTTCGCCGTCTTCGCTATTGTGATTCCTGGATTGTGAGAGAAAATGTGTCACCTACATTTTTCATTGTAATTCCCAGGTCTGGATGGAAAAATAGATTAGCCGCAGTGAAACCCCGTTCGTCGTTCCCCTCCAGTACAAAAATATCATTAAAACAAAAGCGTATAAAACCGGTGAGAGGACGCCTTTAAAAAATGTATCTTTCGAGTATTGTCAAGTTATTTCAGTTTTATCGTTGTGGTGAATGTCTGTGATGCTCAAACGCTCCACGTACGGCGTTGATGTTGCTCCCTCTGTCTCTCCTTCACAAACTGCTCTCACACAGGTCCGCTGTGCTCCGTGGCCAAGTCATTGATTGGACAATATGGCACTAGTCCACGTTTGCATTCTTCAAGAACTGGAAACGATTAACCAATCATGGAGCGGGTGAGAATCTAATCGTCAGTTCTGATTGGCTGAGTCGCGTTCGAAACCGTTGGTAATTTCCTGATACACGCGCACCTGTGACTGCTCACAGTTAATGCAAATATTAATGCGCAGACCAAAAGTATTAGTCATCCTTGTTAGCTAAGGAGCTACTTATATTGCACATCTTCTTTTTCACATTTGACTGAACATAGCCTATACATTTTATTATAGGCTATAAGACCAAACCCTATGCTTTTCACTTGCTACCTGTTTGGTTGTTTAGCTAGCTACTATGCTAATTGTGTTTGCTTTGGCTGGTCGTTGTCGTTTTTAATTTTTGTTTTTCAGAAATTGCCGTAGCAACCTTAAAAAATTCAGGATTCAACATTGGAGTTAACATTACATGGGTTCTTGTGATATTAACATTAGGAGAAGTTGATTGCTAGCTAACGACTAATAGGCTACAGTTTGTAGCTACAGCAGCAAGGCTAGATAATACAGTTATTTTTTACAATTTGCTTCAGTAGCCCTTACTACTCTTAAAATTTTTATTGTAGTAAACAAATAAAATTGGTGAGATAAATGCATTTCCACAAATACAGTAAGGTCAGAATTAATTGGAACTACCAAAGAGTCTCTATGAAAAGTGAGTTCTGTGGTTTAAAGCGGACACTGTTTTTCTGGAAAGACATGATGCTGTTCAAATTTCTAAATGTATGTTTTAATGCTGTGAAAACCAGGCAGGTGACTGGATGAACCATCTATCTATCAGGTAGGTAATTGGGTCGGGTTACTGTTGTTCGGACACAAACCAGACCCCCACATACAGCGCTCAGCCCCTCTGATAATTTTGTCCTGTGGCCACTCAAGGAATTGCAATGAACAATCCCTCTGCGACCAACCTGTGACGTCACAACATTGTAAAGTCTATAGGCCGAGCAGGAACTCGCGGGGCGGGGCCAGCGAGACAAACACTACTGTGCATAGTCGGTGGTCACATGTTACAGAAGTAAACTCGGAAGCTTTTTTTGGCAGATGCGCCACTGAGCAACTCATAGGAATGAACAGGGCTCCGCCATTAACATTGCATCCAGGTCTAATAATACATCCATGACACAAACACATTACTGGACAGCCTGACAAGACGGATTTTCGTGTGATATGTGATCCCGCGATTCTCGCGTGATCTCGCGATATCACGAGAATCCAGCTGCCGTGCAAGGTAAGTGAACCGACCCTTTAAAAGAGAATACAGCGTACATTGATAAAAGTATGGTAAATGCAATAACACATTATTTTCCAGGCCCACTACTCCCCATTGTAATGTGTAATCATCTATTATGCTACAGTAATTGACTTTCCAAGATTAATGCAGACTAATAAAGGTGTGTGAACTCTCTTCTGTGAATAAATCAGAGTTTAATATGAGTTTAGGTGGGGTTTAGAAGCTGTTCAATGTCTGCTTGATGAGCGGGAGGAAAGAAGGGAGGGTTGAGGATGCAGAAGCGCCAAGTGATAATGCGGTGTCATCAGTAACCTTGACAACCGCAGCCTCTACATCTAACGTGTTAATTATGATGTTTGGGTTTTTTTGCCAGGAAATTAGCAGAGGCTTGTTCCCTGTTCTTGGCCCAGCCTCTGTGGCTCAGGCCTTTTGCCTCCATCACTTACTGCTGACTTCAACAACAAGAGAGATAATATAATATGCAGAGCTCTACAGTGCTCTGCCTCAAGCCCTGGCTCATATTACTTGGCAATGAATAGGTCCTGATGCAAAAGCTACAGGCAGCACCATCTTAACTCTGCAAAAGCAACATTAGCTACAGTGTGAGAGGTAAAAATGCATGTTGTGTTCACATTGTAGCAGCGGCACGCCTGTCGGTTTTATAATATGCACACAAGCATGTCAGTGGAAAGTAACATGGTGACATAGGTGACCTCACAGGTCAGCAGGCAGTAAATAAAGCGTAAGATAAAGAGCGGTTCATGTCGGCGCCTGTCAGTGTTTCAGCCTCTTCAATGCCACGTGGGTTGGAAAGGTTCAGAGGGAATGGGATTTTAATGGTCTTCTATGTGATTTTGTCCCTTAATGATATGACAAAGGTTCCTATCTGGCCTATTCTGTTCCTATCTTTGAGCATTTTATTTATTCATGTTTATGCAAATAAAGTATTTATGATAAGGCTTAATGTGTCCCTGAGTTTCTCTTGCAGTTGAATTGTTCTAACCTGGGATGTAGCAAGGAGTTTAAAATACTGTGGTCATAAGTACGACAGTACATGCTTTTTTTTTAGGTGGTGGTGGGGGGGGGGGGGGTTATATAAAATATAAATTGCTACAATCTGTCATTATTATACCGGCAGACTATTTCCACACATTTTATCACAAAAAGTTGAATTATTCTATTATTATTCCTAGTAACAAGTTGCAAAAACCTCCGCATCCCCCAAAATACAGAGGACATGACATGAGTGTCCTCAGTGGTTGCTGCTATGCCCTGAATGCCTGTTAACCTGCCCAAAAAATGTCATCATGGTGGGAACATTTTGTATCCTGTGGTCTCTGTTTTAGAGTTTTTTTTACCCTGAATACTTCAGCATTTCTGGCATGAAAATCACAGGATTTAAATAAAGTATACTATCAACCTTCTGAAATTATGTACTGCTGAACAAATGGCAGTATGTGCGCATGTATAAAGATACATTTTCAGCCTGAAAAGTGAATGAACTCAGTGTTTACAGGTTCACGTCTGTTTTGTATCGAACCTCTCCAGTTGGACTCTTCAAGTTATCCTTCATTTCCATGCAGATGAATATTTTATTCCAAGTCTGTAGGTTTCAGCGGAAAGAGCAGAAACACTGTGGAGGAACTGCACATGCAGAAGCTACATGTTGGTCTCTGCAGAAATAGCCAGAGGAGTTGGCACACATCCACCCAACGTTTGCCAGCTGTTCCCTCACTAAAGACAGCTCTGATAATCCTTTAATATATCTCACAGTATTACACACATATCACAGCTCATAGCAAGAATACATGACAGATTATAGTACGACATTAACATTAATTTCACTGTAAAGTCAGAAGGACCCTGCAGGTGTTTATTGCAGTGATTCAGCTTTAGCTCGCCTGCAGTGGATTTTCATAACAAGAGCTTCAAGTATCAATAGATCAATACCTTCACTAAACTTGCAATCATTGCACAGCTGGAGATCAATTCTGTGCAAGCACACTGAATTAATCATGTGTGTGTGTGTGTGTGTGTGTGTGTGTGTGTGTGTGTGTGTGTGTGTGTGTGTGTGTGTGTGTGTGTGTGTGTGTGTGTGTGTTCAGACCTCACTACGGGGTGCACATAGGGAGATTTAAAGTCATTTAAAAGAAACCATTTCGTCAGATTTGGTTTCAGTTGTCAGCATTAATCATTCATGATTATTTATGAATAATTAATGAGGGACTATATTTTCATTGGTGCATTGTATGGAAACAAAGCAGTCACCAAACCCCAGAGTGACTGGAAACCTTAAACTTAAAAACGATTAGAAATCTTTAAAGGTCAGCAGATCACTGAGTGTTTGTGTCCGCTTACTTCCAGAGGGAATAAAACATGGCAGCTGTCGGAGAGAAATGAACCAAATTAAAGCTGATTCATGAAATCCATTCGTTCACCTTAAATGGTAAAAAAAGGCACTCAGATTACAGAAAACAAATGTTTTTGATTCTAAAAGAGAAGCTTTTCAAACGCTATCAACCTGTAGGCTATCACCAAATGGCGTATGAATAACTTATCATAAAGCATTCTTTTGCTTTTTTCGCACCATTGAGTCACTTGTCATTTCACACTATTTAGTCTCTACTTCAGGTCTAAGTAAGTTCAGGTTTTCAATAGGTCCAGACTTTGGTCTTAACCCTTGTGTTGTCTTCCCTTCAACCTTGAAAAAACCTTTTTTTTCCTGACATTTTTTACGCTTTTTTCACAATTTGTTTTTGCTTTTTCCAACGTTTTACATTTTTAAATTTTTCTTCTACACATTTTCAGCTCTTATTTCTACGTCCCATATTTTCTGATATAAAACAAAAATTTAAAACAGGTCAATGTGACCCGAGGTCAACACAAGTAAACGTGGCTGGGGCATCTGTTTTTCCTCAAACACTTCCTTAATGCTATAGTGTGTAATTTCTGCCTAAGGAATTCTAAGTAATGACAACAACACTGTCGGTGCGTCCACGTTATACAAGCCTTCCGTGATCGCGCACCGCCCCCACTCCTCCTCTACGCAGTTGCTAGTAGCCAAGGAGGACACGGAGGATTAAAAAAACATGATGGACTCTTCAGAAGAGGTAATTATCTTCACTCGAGTTTCTGCGCGGGAAAGTCACCGGACAACAATCTTCTGAACACAGCCATTAGGGGTGGTACGGTTCACGAAAAAACATCCGAACCGCTCGGTTTACTTGTCTTGGTTCGGAGCGCGTGTGTGTCGCATGGTCCGACGCATGCGCAATGTAGCCTCGTGCCCGTATGTGACCTCAGACAGTGTGGCCCAATCCCAAAGTGAGTCCTGAGGACTAAGGACTAAAGACTCACAGACTTAATTGATCTCAGGTGCTAAGTGAGTGAGTGTGTGAGGCCACATGGGCTCAGATAGGTAGAAATGGGATTGGGACAGCACTTCACGAGATCACATGTTACCTTCGCGACGTTTAATAACAAAGATGTTGCTGACGCTTGCCGGTTTGGGAATTTTCATTTTAAATTTGTTGCTTTCCACACGGCCGAGGCCCAGGAGATGGCTGCCTGATTCAAAACATTTTCAAACTCTTGTTTTACAAGCTGGACAACAGGTCCGTTCTGTTCCGTGGTCGTGTGTTGTGCTGTTGTCTGTGCTGTTGTTTACCTCATAGACAGTATGGTTTACCTTTGTAATTTCCGGATTTCCCTTTGGCCTCTGTGGTAAACGTCACACCACTTTGAACTGCGGGTAGGCTAATTCCCTTTGGTGAAGTCTGTATCGATGCAGACTCACGGAAAGGGCTCGGTAAGTGTGTACTCAAACCCTCACGCCCTTTGAAATTCGACATTGGAACAAAGTCCGTGAGTCTGTGAGTACGGACTTTGGGATTGGGCCATCGTTTCCCTTTCGTGCGAAAGAAGAAGTGTGGAGAAGTTACAAAACATACAGCGAAAGACGGTGCAAAACATTTCAGACCGTCCTGCCAACCTGTATACATTTTAACATCAATGTACTGTAACGTTTTTTCACTCTAAAGCTGCTGAAGCGGCTGCTGTTTCAATCCTGTCGGCTCTCTGTAGCGGGTGGGGGCGGGGCTGCTCAGTTCCCCCCGCGACTGACGTGCGCACATGGTCTTTGGTGTATTTTGCCCCCAACGGCTCCTTCCAGGCAGCGCGGCAATGGGTTTAGGGTTAAGGTTAGGGTTAGCTGCCTGGAAGGCGCCATTGGAGGCAAAAAACACCATTGAGCCGCGCACACACAAACAAACAAACAAACAAACAAACACACACACACACACACACACACACACACACACACACACACACACACACACACCAACACACAGGGTGGATGCAGGAAAAAATGGAGATGAGACGACATGATGACCTAAATTGAGGACAGCTGCGCTTGTTATTGTAAGTGCAATGATAAGTCCAATAAGTACTTTATCAAACCATATGAATGTGTGTCCCAGCCCAGGCCAGGATAGGAAATTAACTAACAATGTAAAGATCAACAAGCCAATGACACATATGTTCAAATTTGATTTATTCAATACATTTTTCAATTATTTTTTTGTTGTAAATCCACCAGCCATTTTCATATTATACCAACATTTGCAGAGTCTTTTTGGTAAAGTTACTAGGAAAACTCAGCCCAGAGTAATTTTATTCTCCCCAAAACAAGTGTCCTTTTTAAGAACTATACAAAAAAAAAAATCACAACTTTTTTTATGTTTAACGTATTCTGACTTATTCAAAAGACGGAGCTTTAAGAGTTCCTCTCTTTTTCTTTTAAAGGATACAGTTTTTGTAAGAGCTACACTGAAGTTGGCAGTTTGATAAATGCAAGCTATTTCAATTGATATTCTGTAATATTTTAATCTTTGTGTGCTAAAAAGGCACTAAGTTCCTGTAGATGGCAATACACATTTTCCTTGTTTTTTCCAAATAAATGAAAAGCTTGTTGAAATCATCGATGTCTTCCTCCTTGCTGTATCAAAATCTCACCTAGCTTTCCTCAGAGATGGCCTCAATAATGTGCTTAAAGTCAAGTCAAAGTTTGTGCATGATTACATGATATAACTATTTTTTAATACTGTATCCTACATTGTGAATAATTAAGCTATATATCATATGCTGAAGTATATTTCTGGAGTGTTAAAGATTAAAAGAAAAAATAACAACAAGAACCGTACAGAACCGAAAACCGTGACCCTAAAACCGTGATACGAACCGTACCACCCCTAACAGTCATAGTGAGAAATCCAGAGAGAGTTGTGTGGAACTGATAGTCTTAATTAGCTTTGTAGCAACTCATTTGGCAATGGCTTGAATGTAACGGACGTTCATTAATATCAAAAAGTTACACACTAAAGCTTTAAAATATCGATATTTGGCACCATCATCGATTCTCTTATCGCACGAAGGACAACAATTTATTGCCCTATCGATATTTTGTCCCACCCCTATATGGAACATACAACAACATGTTTATAGATCATCATCAGTAAAGAATTGTGGTTGAAAAAGATGATTCTTCTGTGGATAAAAATGCAATAACAGAAAACTGGAAAAGAAAGAAAAAGCTCAACAGAGAGAGAGAGAGATCTCTTTTTTTTTTTTTTTCAAGAGCAAAATTAGAGCATGTGGAGGAGGAAGATATGGCCGAGCAGATATGATTCAGAGGGGGCAGCGTGATGTGAGGTAGCCTACTTCTTGAAGAAATGAACCTTTAATGATCCCCTTGAGGATTCAGTGCGCCCGTCAGCAGAGGATGAGGTGTTCTGAAAAGACGAGGAAGGGCAAACTCTCAGGTCTTATGCAGCCGACAACAGGGCGTTAGTGGACACCTGATTTGTTTGCTCTGGCCATTCTCAACCCCCCCCCCCCCCCCTCTCCACAACTCTCTCCTCTGGACAGGAAATCAGTAAAACTCCCCAGAGGGTTTCTGCACTCAACATGGCTGCTGTCGGGTGCGTGTGGGAGAGAGAGCGCCGTTGTCTGCAAGATAAGTCCAAAGATAAGGACTTAAGGACTTAGGACTTAGGATCTGGACTTAATGACTATGACTATGAACTATGACATGAAAGTTTCTAGTTTACGGCAGTCCCAGACTATATTACTAGAAAGAATAGTTCGACATTATGGGAAATACGCACATGCACTTCTTTTGCCGAGAGTTAGACGTGAAGATCGATGTTACTCTTATGTCAGTACGTTAAGTAGGCCTATTAAGATAGAGCCAAGATGCGATTAGCTTAGCTTAGCATAAAGACTTGGGGTAAAGACCCGTAACCATCTGGGTCTTTTTTGTGTGTGCGATTAATCAAAAAATTACGAGTACGTTAACGCAAATGTATGATGATAAAGCGTCATTTCTTTTGCCGAAAAAAAGGTGAGTTTTCTAAACTTTTGCTCCTCAAATATAAAACAACAACATGGAGGCTCCGATCCAAGACGGAAAACTTTATTACTCCTTTTAACCTTGACAAAGGCAATGTATGCCAGATCCATTCCTTTTGTTCTTACATTTCACAATAAAAGCCCAAGACATACACTACATAACTCTAACTCAAATTCAGTCAGAGCATTGTGCTAAAGGAAACTCAATAATAACTGCTGCTTTTCTGGAGAATTAATGTGCATGTCGCTTGGGCAAACAAAGCTAAAGTTAGCTCAATTTCAGCGAGCTTACATTCTGTAGCTCAGTTAAACAGCAACATTTCAAGTGATGGCAACTGAAATGTTGTTGGGACTTTTCCACCAAATTTTTTTGGAATATAAATAGTAGACGTGAAAGATACAATGCCAGTGTCACATATTTATTAGTATTGGTATTAGTCATATTAGTTGTTAGTTCCCTGATGAGAAACCAAATGAAAAATGGGAAAACCAAGGAAAACCTGCCAGAGTTTATTCCAGAAAGAAAAGCCATTATTTAAAAACCGCAAAACCATTTAAACAACTTTGCCAGCCAAGTCTTCAGAAGACTCAACTTGAACAAGATATACCACGTGTTCTTTATTTTCTGCTCATGTTGTCAGTGTACGTGTTTTTTTAAATGGTGGAACCACACTCGGTGTATCTCAGATGTTGGACACATTTGTAGAAAAAGTTCTTGAGGCTGTTGTAATCTCATTACAGGATACATGTACCAAATAATGGTGACGTAAATCTCGTCTTTGATCCGACAGATGTTTCATCTCTTGTACATGTTGTTGTTCGCTAAATCAATCAAGAAGCGTCAGGACACTGTTGATTGTGGGACAGCTTGTTGCTGTCTCTGCTGTCCTGCTCTGATGTGATGTTCTGTGATTGAGTCAGTTTAGATTCCCCTGCAGGCTGTTTTCATGTCCTCCCTCCAATCAGAGGCCAGAGACTGGAATAACACAGTACGAGCTGCCGTGGAGCCTCTGCGGTCTGAGGTGCAGACTGACTCTCTACCTGATCTTATACTTCTATCCCAGTGATTACCAACCAGGGGTTCTTTTACCCCAGGGAATACTACTGCAGTTGCCAGGGGTACGTGCAAATATTGTTAGAGTTGCTCAACTTATTTGTAAAAATATAAATTATAATTTGAATAAAAGAATATTTCCACATATTAACATTAAGTCAACTGTAACATCTGAACACCACATGTTGCAGTTATGTAGCCTAAGTGTTAGAAAGCAAGCACAGAAGGTTAGCTAAAAGTAATGAAATAAATGGTAGAAATAACTAGCTAAAAATAAGGACTAAACTGTTCGAATTATTAGCTACAGGAATAGAGAAACGGATAAAATAGCTAAAAGTTGAAATAGTTAGCTAACCGGTGAAATAGTTAGTTAAAAGTAATAGATACATGGTAGAAATAACTAGCTAAAATTAAGGACTAAACTGTTCAAATAATTAGCTACAGGAATAGATAAACGGATAAAATAGCAAAAAGTTGAAATAGTTAGCTACCGGTTGAACTAGTTAGCTAAAAGTAATGGATAAATGGTAGAAATAAATAGCTAAAAGTAATGGCTAAACAGTTCAAAAGATTAGCTAAAAAGTAATGAAGAAACTGATAAAATACTTAAAAGTTGAAATAGTTAGCTAACGGTTGAAATAGTATAGCTAATGGTTGAAATATATTCAGGTAACGGTTGAAATAGTTAGCTAAAAGTAATGGACATATGGTTGAAACATTCAGCATTACTCCAAGGAGTAGCCCTAGGGTAGTGGTAGTACAATTGCTGACCAAACCGACCTTATTGACAGTTCAATTGTATGAAAAATAATAACAATATCCACTTTTATATAATGAATAGTGTTATACATTTGGAAAATACATTGGGAATTGATCTGGCTGTTGGGGTACCCTGGACCAAAAAGGTTGGAAACCACTGTTCGATCCCATTCCATCTCATCTCCATCCCGTCTCATAATAAGCTATACGTGCATTAAAACCTAAGTGAGAGGCTGCTGAGAGGATTTCTGGAGCTGTGGTTTTCACAGTATAAGCAGCTATGCAGAGCCTCCGGCAGCTCAGAATGTAATCGCAGGGCTGGGAAACTTTCTCAGGGCATTTTCCAATGTCTGCTTCAGCACCATCACCTCCAACGCTCATCTCTATAGTAACATGTATGAATGGATGAGTGTCAAGGCGGTAGAATGTAGGTCAAAGCAAAGATGGCTTCCTTTAGCACGCAGGAAGGTATGCATAAGAGAAATACTCTTGAAAATTAAGAGTTAAAGAGATTTCTTGAGATAGTGTTTCATATTTTAAGACAACACAACATCTGATTCTCTTTGTATGGAAGTAGGAAAATAAATAGGTATTTGTTTCCTTATTTTCTCATCTTTTTCTCATTATGTTCAGCCTTTACATCACTTCCTCCGGGGCAGGATGGATGGATGGAGAGGGTGTTTGGCACTGCAGTCGGCGCAGCCCTGCTCTCAGTGGTGGACCTGCCAGACCTCAGTACAGTCAACAGACAGGGATGAGTCAAAGTGTCCTCTGGCCAGCAAAGAGTGCGTCACTCATACACATGAGCAAACACATGGAGACACACATACACACTCTTCCACTTCCACTCGCATGTACAACCCATATGCAAAGGTGCCAATATCGCCCAGCGAAAACCCTCTATCTCCAAAATGTCAAATATGAGAAACAAAAATGCTGCTGAGCATCATGTGAGTTCATCCTGTTGGTTTTATACTATACATTTCCCCTTAAGAACAGCAAATAGCCTAAACTTAAATGGAAGTAAAGAGATGGCGCTTCTTATTTTTAGCTTTAGCCACATTTCTAAGAACGTTAACAATTGACTTTGTCTCTGACTTTATAGCCAAAAGCTGACAGGAAGTTCTTTGACAACATTCAACACAACATACATCATGCCGGGGGACAAAGACAAATAACCAAGGCTGTATATGAACAATATGTACTGATTTGGCCAACATGTAGCATATAGTGTGCAAAGAAAAGCCAAAATCTGCAGTATGCCAAAAATACCTGGATGTTGTAATGATTCGGAAAAAATCTCCAGTATGCATCGGACCAATATCTCGCTTACGGTGTCCCACAATGCAAAGTAAATAAGTAAGTAGCAATATTGTAGTAGGCTAGTTTCTGTCTCGTCTCAGAATCGACCGCATTTTCTCAGTCTCAAATAAAGAGGACTCTGGATTGTATTTCAAGACCGGTCAAGACTACAACTGCCTTTTGATTAGTTTATCAAGGCATTTCTCATTATGCACATATGGCAATAAAAGAGGTGAATGAAGAAGAATCCTAATTTGTTTTCTGTGGGTGTTTTTTATGGAAATTTGGATCTTTCAGATCAATTTGAGAACTCCCTATGGTTAGCATTGTTCACATTTCATCGTGCCATGCAGTGTGGGACTCTCACTGGTCTAGTCTTGGTCTTGACTCTGTCTCAACCCCTCAAAGTCTTGGTCTTGACTCGGTCTCAACCCCCTTTAAATTTTCGGGCTTGTCTCGGTCTCGATTCACTCTGGTCTTGGTGATGACTTGGTTTCGGTGGTCTTGACTACAACACTGGTAAATAGTAAGTACGTCTCTAGTAAGTAAATCTCGCCTCGTCTCGAGAAATTAAACAGTGAAACAGCAACCATTAATGAGTTTCAGAGAATACAAACAATATAATTAGTTCATATATTAAATGCAACGTATGGCAGGGAAATGTACTGTACATTTGAACCCAAACTCGGGACTAAAAGTCTGGAAATCTTTCTTGCCTTCAAAGCTGAGTATTGCTTTATAACCCTGGTAACATTACAACAACATATGCATTGCAACAGCAGGACACCTACTGTGTTCTTGCACACACCCCCACAATTTCTCACACCCACTCTACTGCTTGACGATCACTTGAACCCATTCACACATTTACACAAACACGCTTCCAAAAAGCATGCATACAAAACTGCCAACTCCCCTTATAACCCCCCTTCCAAAAAAAAGAAGTAATAATAACATCTGCAGGCAGTGACCCAGGGTCATGTTGTTATGATGCGGCATACATGCAGCCAATCATCCAAGAAAAAGCGAGCGAGGGAGGGTGAGTCTCTGCAGCAAAACACGGCCATATGGCGACAACATCTCCATATGCCGCGGTTTACACGAGGTAAAACTGTGTGAGGAGTAAACAAGCGTGGCTCAGCCACATGAAAGCAGCCAGGGTGTAAATAAGTAGGGCGGTAGAGGCCCGGGGAGGGGGCCGCTCACCACCGAGATGCCCTTTAGCAACACAGCTAACTTCTGGTAGCTGTGAAGGAGCGCTCAGTGGACGACAGGGGAAGCTGCAATGTGTTCTGGGAAAAAAAAGGAAGGTGTGAATGTGTGACTGTGTGAGGAAGAGTAACATCTCTTCAATGAAGGTTAAAAAAAAAATGATCAGAGTATCACTTTAATATTATTATTTAGTTGTTTTTTTTAATTATCATTATTAGCACTTTAATTGTTATCATTTATAAGCAGCGTTACGTTTAATTAATGGTTTAAAGCACTTAATATTTATCGATTTATCGATTAGTCAGTGTGTTAGTGTGACAGTAAACTGTAAATCCAGACAGCTAGCTAGACTATCTGTCCAATCTGCGTTTTCTGTTGCACGACTAAAACTACTTTAAAAGGTACACATGTTCCACCAAAACAAGTTCCTTCCCGAGGCTATATCGCAGCGCACCGGGGCTCCGCTCGGCGCTTAGTGCCGCCAAGACGATTGTGATTGGTTTTTGAAACTCCCGTGCGTTTCAGAACCGATTTAAAGATTTGATCTTGTTATCAAGGCCTTAAACGGCCCGGCCTCGGAGTATTTGTCCGAGATCTTAACCCTGCGTGAGCACAACCGGTCCTTGCGGTCCTCAAATCAACTGGTTTTAGAAGTCCCAAGATCAAGGTATAAACGGGGGGGGGGGGGGGGGGGGTGATCAGGCTTTTGCGGTTGCTGCCCCGAGACTCTGGAACAAGTTACCCCCCGATATTCAAACTATTACAGATGTAGCTCTTTTTAGATCCAAACTCAAAACCTATCTGTTTCGAATGGCTTTTAATACGTAGTAGTGGTGCAACAATTTCCCTCTCCTCCTGTTTCTGTGTAACCTTTTCTGATTTTACTGTTTTCTATGTTTCATTCTTTTTATTGTATGATATGTTGTTTTATTCTTGGTTCCTGTTGTGAAGCACTTTGGATACCTGCTGGTTGCTGTAAAGTGCTTTATAAATAAACTTTGATTGATTGATTGATAAAGAAATACCAATTAACCAGAGCACATTTTTTTCATCCCATTCCAGAATGCTGTGTGGACTAGCCAGACCCAGAAGGTCTGGCAAAGCGAGACTATTGCAGCGTAGACCCAGAGCTGAATCAGTCAGTCGATCGACAGACACTGTTTTGATCATTAATACATTATTTGAATCATTTTTAATTCAAAAAAATGCCCCAAAACTTCCATCTTCAAGGTTCTCAAATGTGAGGATTGTATTGTATTATGTAATTGAATACTTTTTGCATTTTGCTTTTTGGACAAAACAAGCAATTTGAATGTTTTTAGATTAGAAAAAAAGCCTCATGTTGTTATGCTGTAACATTGTTTTCTGTGAGCTTTAAACATTCATTTATATATTTTTACAACACATTTTTGATTTTTATGTGCAAGTCTGTGCTTCACTTGCTGGTTGTAAGATGAAATCAAAAGTCCAACGTGATGGAGTAAAAAATGACTTAAAGCCGGTATATGTGTAGCACTTTAATGTGATTTTAAATTTCTACATATTCTTTATTGGCTTCAAGTGAAATTATGGATTTAGAAACGTGTGCTTAAACTGTCAAAAGTAAAAGTAGTCAGTATGCAAAACTGTCTTTTAATGAGCGTTACATTGACATGAATGCATAACATCTTGTATAAGTACATTTACAGTACATTTTAATATTGTAGCAGGAACAAGTGGAGCTGATTATATCTACTTTATATAGTGTTTGGCGGGTAAATATTTCTTAAATATGTTTTAATGTAAATGTTTTACAATATCTGTCAAAGAACTAGTACCTACAGCCATCAAACAAATCGTCGCCGTCGGGTGAAAACCTTGTATGTCCAAAACCGTCCAAAAGTTTATTTGAAAACATTTTATTGAGCTATTTTCCTTAAGTTGAAGTAAGACAAAATCGCCTCGTCACTGTTTAAACATTTGTGAAACTCACAAACATAAAGGCCAATAGCATTGACTTGTGAAAAAAAAAATGTAATGATGAAATATGGAGATACACGGTTTGTAACAAATAGAGAGTGTAGAATAGAATAGAATACAATGTTACTGTCCACAGAAATGGAGCAAAAGTATAAAGTTGCCCGAAATTAAAATACTCCAGTGGAATTCAAGTTCCTCCAAATTGTGCAATATTTACGTGAATGTAAATAAACTGTGAATGCACTTTGTAACTTTCCCCCCTCTGCTGACAGGTCATCTGTGCAGCAAAGACGGAAACATCTCCAACCAAACGCAGCTCCTGCTAATGCGTTTCCCTGAGCACAAGCGCTACGTTCCCACATTCTCCCACTAAAGCTTCATTAAAGCTTTAGTGTTCCATACAGCAGCGCATAATGCAGTCACACTTCCAGTGTGAAAGGTGCAGCGCAGCGCTCTGCCCCCCCTGCATGCTGCTCAGTGAAGTGACAGGTGCAGCAGAAATGTGCTGCAGCAGCAGGACCTCAGCTAAACAATATCGGATCTATATTATCTACAAACTTCACACTTTAATAGGGACACTTTTGCTTTTGCATGCTCAGGCTTGCTAACAGCATCCTTGATGTGATCATATTATGCTCATTTTAAGGTTCATAATTGTATTTAGAAGTTATATCAGAATAGGTTTATGTGGTTTAATTTTACAAAAAACACCATAATTTTTGTTGAATGTGTGTTGAGCTCTCTGTTTTAGCTACAGAGTGAGACTTCTCACTTCTGTTCAATCTTTGTTGGGAGTCGCACATGCTCAGTAGCTAGGTAAGGACTACTAGCCAGTCAGAAGCAGAGTATGAGGATGTGTCCTGACAGTACCTAGGTAAGTACTACTAGCCAGTCAGAAGCAGAGTATGAGGGCGTGCCCTGACAGTACCTAGGTAAGGACTACTAGCCAGTCAGAAGCAGAGTATGAGGGCGTGCCCTGACAGTACCTAGGTAAGGACTACTAGCCAGTCAGAAGCAGAGTATGAGGGCGTGCCATGCTAGCAGCTAGGCGAGCATTATAACGTGTGTTCCAAAGTGACCACGTTTGTCTCTGAAGTAAAGGCTGGACTACAATAGAGCTGTTTGGAGCAGTTTGTGAACAGAGTTTTCTGTTGGAGATGGGAAGTCCCTTTGGGGGGGACTTTGGGTCTTTTTTACTTTGTAAACCTATAACCAGGGTGCGAACTACGGTGGAGCTAGATAATAGAATATAAATAGAAACATAAACGTTGGAGGCCATTAATCGGCGCGCAACGTCCTTAAAATCCATTCTGCAGTTAGCATCATATAGCCATGGCAAAAAGAAAACAAGGCAGTTTCATTAATTTTTGGTTTTACTAAGAAATTGTGTAGAGATGACGTTAACAGCACGACCGATTCACCTGCTGCAAGCCCTGTTAGCACACCTCCCGCCGGGGTGACAACGCAATAAGAAGCTGAAGAAATAATGTCCTCTCTGGCTGGAGATGGTGGTGGTAACAGCTCGTCAGAGGCCAGACACGATCCTAACCCCTCTCCCGTTAAAACTGGAACAGCCAGCAGTGGAGAGACTGGAAGAGCCGATACACATGGCTGTCTGTTAAGGATGGAGGCTTGGCGTGCATTGCTTAGGCCTAATTGAACAGAGATCCTGAGATCAATTAAGTCTGTGAGTCTTTTAGACCTTAGTCCTCAGGGCTCACTTTGGGATTGGGCCTCTTTGTGGCTGGCTGTTTGCTGTTTGACCTATCAATTCCTTCAAGTATAATAGGGCAAATCCTGTAGTGTGCATACACTTGTAGCTGATATATATCTTTGTAAGTCATTGTAACAACCATCCCCCCTTCCCGGTAAAAAAAAAAAAAAAGTGGGCTACCCCAAAGGCCACGGTATAGTTCGAACACTGCCTATAACGTGCACAAAAAAAGATATACAACACAATAAAGGAAAGGGAAAAAAACAAAAAGCATAATATGAGCACTTTAAAAGTGACCAATGAGACCAGCTCATTACGTTTCATGGATTTCTGTAACTTGTTCCAGGTAGAGGGAGCAGCAAACTTAAACTAACACCAGAGAACTTTCCCCACTGTGGTCCCCCTACAGGTTGGACGTGGGATTGTCCATTACATTACATAATGCAAGTTTGCCAGATGGGGTAGCGGACCTGTAGTTCAAATGAGACATAATGAGACATAATGAGACATTACAACAGCAGTAATGGACAATTCCACTTCAAACCTGTAGGGAGACCGAAGCGGGAAAAAGTCAAGCAACGCGTAGATCCTATGGCGCCATTTTGATGCTACCAAGCCATCCCCTCCCGTTAGCATTCCATTGATTGCCATTCATTTTGGCGCCACTTTGACAGAGAATAACTTTACATCTGAAGCGTTTAAAGACTATTTGTCGATTGTTTATTTCTAAAGAAACACGACAATGTATAAAAGGCTCCATTACCTTGTACCTCACGTTATGGCTCCGTAGCAGACGTTTATGTAAAAATAGGCTAACGATTGTGTCATAACCACACGACTTACTGTCACATAGTAGAGAAATTACCGTATAGTACAGGAGAAGCTCGCAGGCAGTTTGGACTTACATTAGCTGTTTAAGTTTAATTACTAATGTTAACTAGCATTTTAGTTAGCAATAATTAGCCTGTGCCTATGCTATCTCCTTACATATACCTACGCTCTCCGTCTCGGCAAGATTGGGAATTATTGAGATTTCTCTTGGCACAGCTACCAGAAGACTTACAACTTTCAGACACGTTGCTCACGTCACATCTACGTCTTCAAACTCAGTTGGAGACTGTGCAGTAACGCTCAGCGCTCACCGGAAAAGTGCTTCCAATATCCTTCACTGGTCTCCGTCCAGAGCAACAGGATCTGTTGGCCCAGTTTATATACAGTGAGGAAAATAAGTATTTGAACACCCTGCTATTTTGCAGGTTCTCCCACTTGGAAATCATGGAGGGGTCTGAAATTGTCATCGTAGGTGCATGTCCACTGTGAGAGACATAATCTAAAAAAAAAAATCCAGAAATCACAATGTATGATTTTTTAACTATTTATTTGTATGATACAGCTGCAAAAAAGTATTTGAACACCTGAGAAAATCAATGTTAATATTTGGTACAGTAGCCTTTGTTTGCAATTACAGAGGTCAAACGTTTCCTGTAGTTTTTCACCAGGTTTGCACACACTGCAGGAGGGAGTTTGGCCCACTCCTCCACACAGATCTTCTCTAGATCAGTCAGGTTTCTGGGCTGTCGCTGAGAAACACGGAGTTTGAGCTCCCTCCAAAGATTCTCTATTGGGTTTAGGTCTGGAGACTGGCTAGGCCACGCCAGAACCTTGATATGCTTCTTACAGAGCCACTCCTTGGTTATCCTGGCTGTGTGCTTCGGGTCATTGTCCTGTTGGAAGACCCAGCCTCGACCCATCTTCAATGCTCTAACTGAGGGAAGGAGGTTGTTCCCCAAAATCTCGCAATACATGGCCCCGGTCATCCTCTCCTTAATACAGTGCAGTCGCCCTGTCCCATGTGCAGAAAAACACCCCCAAAGCATGATGCTACCACCCCCCCCATGCTTCACAGTAGGGATGGTGTTCTTGGGATGGTACTCATTATTCTTCTTCCTCCAAACACGGTTAGTGGAATTATGACCAAAAAGTTCTATTTTGGTCTCATCTGACCACATGACTTTCTCCCATGACTCCTCTGGATCATCCAAATGGTCATTGGCAAACTTAAGACGGGCCTTGACATGTGCTGGTTTAAGCAGGGGAACCTTCCGTGCCATGCATGATTTCAAACCATGACGTCTTAGTGTATTACCAACAGTAACCTTGGAAACGGTGGTCCCAGCTCTTTTCAGGTCATTGACCAGCTCCTCCCGTGTAGTCCTGGGCTGATTTCTCACCTTTCTTAGGATCATTGAGACCCCACGAGGTGAGATCTTGCATGGACCCCCAGTCCGAGGGAGATTGACAGTCATGTTTAGCTTCTTCCATTTTCTAATGATTGCTCCAACAGTGGACCTTTTTTCACCAAGCTGCTTGGCAATTTCCCCGTAGCCCTTTCCAGCCTTGTGGAGGTGTACAATTTTGTCTCTAGTGTCTTTGGACAGCTCTTTGGTCTTGGCCATGTTAGTAGTTGGATTCTTACTGATTGTATGGGGTGGACAGGTGTCTTTATGCAGCCAACGACCTCAAACAAGTACATCTAATTTAGGATAATAAATGGAGTGGAGGTGGACATTTTAAAGGCAGACTAACAGGTCTTTGAGGGTCAGAATTCTAGCTGATAGGCAGGTGTTCAAATACTTATTTGCAGCTGTATCATACAAATAAATAGTTAAAAAATCATACATTGTGATTTCTGGATTTTTGTTTTTAGATTATGTCTCTCACAGTGGACATGCACCTACGATGACAATTTCAGACCCCTCCATGATTTCCAAGTGGGAGAACTTGCAAAATAGCAGGGTGTTCAAATACTTATTTTCCTCACTGTATGTCTATGGAAAAAATGCTCTAGTGTTGCTTTAAAAGCCTTTTCCCCCAGCTCAGTTCTAACCTTCCGAACAGACAGAAGGAAAAGATCATGGGAACCAAGATTGTAACTCCCGATACTATTTACACTGATATAGATCAGAAGGTAGGGTGGAAGAAGACCTAAAATAGCCTTGTATATGAAGATATGAGTGTTTAAGTCTGAAGAGAAGGCCATCCAACACGTTCCTACAGTTCATAATGGTGATGGCTTTAAAACCAGTGAACCTCAGAGCTCCATGGGATACGGTGTCCAGTGCATGCAAACTTTGATTATTATTATTATTATTATTATTATTATTGCTCTGTATTTGGAAACTGATCACAAACCACAACAGTTTTCTGAAAAGTACTTTTTTTTTATTAATATTTTACAATCCTTTATTCATGGTTATGTCATTATTTACTTTTTCAGCGCCACTTTGCAAGTGTCATTATTCCATGCTGTCTGACGACAACAACAACAACAAAAACAAAAAAACAAAAGGAGGTTTGAAGAATCAGAGTCTATACAACACTTGTCAAGGGGCAGAGAGAGATTCACATTTCGGCTCTCGGATTGACCTCTCATCCCTTCCGCTTGTCAAAAAAAAGAAAGGAAACGAATCAGGTTAAAAGCAGGACTGTCGGTCAAGTGAATAAGTGTAGAGTCGTCTGTCTGTCTGTCTGTCTGGCTATAAAAAAAAAAAAAAAACACCCCACACTTCTCTTGAAAAGTTACTGACCTTAAAAAAAAACAAAAACAAAAAAAAAAAGAACAGGGGTCCTCGTTCCACTCTGGGATTTCAAAATGCTTTCCCTAATCTCTGAAAAAATAAAATAAAAGAAAGAATAAACTAGAATAAATCCACCAAACACAAAATATAAAGATAGTCTCTCTTCCAGGTGCTGCTCCAAACATTGGAGGATAATATTTGCATTTCCAAAGAAAAGGGGCCACTGGCAGGTCAAGAGAGAGACATTCTCAAATGATTGATACAAATTAAATTTTTGGTGCGAATGTGTCGGGGGTGTGGGGGGACGATTATTTAGTTGCTGTTGTGCTGTGGCTGGTGGATACATTTCCTCATAAAATGATCTATCAAATACTTCCTGAGAAATAAAGGAAATATCTACCTGGCATGGAGAGGGGGGTGGGGTGAGGGGGTTGAGCTGGCCGACTGAGAGAGAGAGAGAGAGAGAGAGAGAGAGAGAGAGAGAGAGAGAGAGGGGAACGGAAAAGATAAAGCCAGTCCAAAAACTGAATCAAAATCCAAGTGTTTGGGTGATTTAAAAAAACAATATAACAAAATTAGGAAAAGAAAATAAGCTGTGCGTTGGCAGCAGGATGTGGAAAAAGCTAAAGTCATGACTTGCCGGTAGTGAGACGCGGGCAGTGTGTGTGTGTGTGTGTGTGTGTGTGTGTGTGTGTGTGTGTGTGTGTGTGTGTGTGTGTGTGTTTACTGTGTGACCGGTCCGAGCCCTCAGTGTGTAAACATGCAGCAGAGAGCTGGAGGACAGAGGAGATGTGGGCAGCAGTGCTGGTGTTGCTCAGTTTGTGCTCTTGGGCACCGAGAGAGAAGAGGAGGAAGGAAGAGGGAGGAAGAGGGAGGCTGGTGGGAGACTTAACACGCTGTCCATCCAGCTGCTGGTAGCATCCAACACCCACGACGCTCACGGGGATCACGGCTGGAGCCTTTTTAGTGTTAAACCCATCGGTCCACCAAAAAGACCAAAAAAACAAACACTGACGGTCCCATCTTCTCACGTATAGTCACATCTATTTGTGCAGATAGCGCTGCTTCTATTTGTCCAAGGTTTCGAGATACAAGCACGGTTAGCGAAGGCGTGTCAGCGGCGGCGTTTCTCCAGCAGGAATCTTTAACACGTCATTAACAAACCTTAAAAAAGGAACAGTTCGACGTTCTGGTGAAATGCCTGTATTTGCGTTCTTGCCGAGAGTTAGATGAGAAGAAGGTGGACACCGCTCTCTCATGTCTGTACGGGTAAAGATGCTAGCTTAGCTTAGCTTATCTTAGCAACAAAGACTGGAAACAAGCGGGGTAGATCGTACAGAGGGGGGGAAAATCACGTTCGGTTAACAAACGACGACTATGTACAGGGAGTGTGGGACAATTTTTCCAGGAAGCTATTGCTGAGAAACAGCCCGCCACATAACCGCCTTCTTCCCCCCGCCACACACACACACACTAAAACGGCAAGCTCCTTTTTTTACACTGGATTAAACGAAATATAAGACGTGTACATTCACCTTGGACAGAGCCAAGCTAAATGGAGCTTAATATCGATATATAATATGTCATCAATCTTCTCATCTACCTCGCTTGGCAAGAAAGCAATTCATCGCATTTTCCCAAAAAAAAAAAAAGACCATTGTGTTGTAGTGGATGCAAAAATCTCTCCAATACCTCAAAACACGGGCAAATAAAACCAAGTCTATATGTAAGACTGGATACCACATTTTTTTTCTTCTTCAATTTTTCAATAATACTTGGGTGAACTGACCCTTTAATTGAAAGTAACAACGCCTTGTGAACCACAGAGACTTGTGAAAGCTCGAGGGCCAAAACGCAGAATTTGAAATACAATTCCGACATATATTCTAATGTTCCAAGTATGATCCCTTTCCTCCCAAAGTGCTGTGACATAACACAGCCCACCAGGTAAAAAAAATAAAAGTTAGTTACTACCGACACCGCTCCGGCTGTGTTCTCACACTCCTCCGGCGTGGCTCGATGGGAGGAGGCAGGGCAGGATATTTTTACACCACAGCAGCTGGAGGATTCACACAAATCAACCAGCGGCTGTTACCACTCCGCCAGAGTACAAACGAGAGGAGCTCTGCCACCTACGACCAAACATTTACCCACATTTTGGCTGCTGGCAGTGTTTATTTTCCATCCTGGTGAACAGACGGACGGGTCGGTGTTTACGTCTACGGCAGTCAGGTTAAAGCTACAGTTGGTAACTTTCACAGAAAATAAAATTTTGTCATATTTGCCCAAACTGTCACTATATCCAGACAGTACTACGTCAATAAAAATAAAGAAATCACGTTTCTCTGCCTGCTCCTGGTACTCCAACATTCAATCAGAGCTGAGGTGGCTCTAACGCAGTGTCAACGACTACTCGTAAACTGCTGTCAAAAACTGTCAAACTAGGCAGTGCTGATCAAACATAAATCAAGATTCAGCACTGTCGCATGTTCCAGTTTGACTGCAGTTCGTGAGCAGCCATTGACACTGCGTTACAGAATCCTCAGATCTGATTGGTTGTTCATCTTAGGGCACAGTGGAAACTTGCAAATGCCGTCAGTAGCACTTAGGTGTCAGAGGAGACATGATTTTTTTTTCCCCCCCACAGATGATCTGTCTAACGTGCTACTGTCAGGATATAGCGACAGTTTCAGGAAATATGACAAAAAAATATTAGTTTTTTTTTATTTTTATAAAAGTTACCCACTGAACCTTAAAAGTCCAGTCGGAGCCACTGCGCGCCAGAGGCAGCATCGCTGCTCCAAGGGTCAGCTGGTAAGGCTCGTCGGCGTTGAGGCGATAGAGCAGCAGCACCAGGAGGGCAGGAGAACATGATTTAGCTACCAGAAAGTCTCATTTACCGGCCAACACGGTGACGTCAGAGCCAAAGGATAATCATGGGTTGTTTTTTTTTTTTTTTAACCAGAGTCTCGCAAAAACTCTCATTCCATTTGTGGACGACTTTGTGTAGAGGCGACGGTAAACCCGAGTTCAGGTACTCCCGAGGACAGGGAATGTGTTTGTAACACGGCAAACGCTACAAAATAAATACCGGGAGGACACGTGTTTACAGGTGGACGTTTAGGGGCGTTCCGGTTAAGCTCTTTTGCTGCCTCGTTATGGATTTCTGCTTGAGCAAACCGATTGTTTGCGCAGCTCTGGAGAGTCCATCCTTCTATTAACTGAATGAAACAGACTTTTAACGGTCACCAAACGTAAATAAAGTCAATAAACGTAAAAAGAAAGCTCATACGATCGACTATCGTCTTTACCACCGCTGAGAAAAAAAATTTATACAACGCGTAAAAAAGTTTGTCCGGGTATTCAGAGTCGTGTCACCTTTTAAATAACGCGCACGCAGGTGCTAGTTTATCAGCTAGTTGTACCTTATGAACTGGCAGCTGAATGTATATCCAAAGGGTTGTAAAATATATATATAAATATAGAAAGTGGAAAAAAACAAAACAAGGCAGAGCCAAGAAACTCAGCATTTCTTACAGGTTCCGGTTGCGGGTCGTTAAGCTCCTGTACCGATCTCGAGTCAGTTCACATCCCCTCTGACCGTCGCCTCCGTCGTCTTGGCTTCTCGCTGGATTTAAAAACACTTAAGTCTGATTTCTCACTTGAATCCTGCCCTGCCGCTGGGTCACTGCTCCAGACACGTTGCAGCACTGACACGACGCGTGTTGTGGTTGAGGTCTACACTTGCTCCCTCTTCTAAGTCCGTTTTAGAGAGGGGACAGAGGCTGTACTGTGTGTGATTAACCAATTCTCTTTGGTTCTTAAAGGGGCTGATATATGCAAACATTTTTAAAGCCAACATAAGAAGATAACACAGAGGGGGGGAAAAGCACACGATAGTCAGATTATTAGGTGACAATATTTTTTTTTTTTTTTTTTTTTTGTCTTATGGGCCAAAACAAACCAAAGCCTTGTTGTTTTAAAGAGAGTTCCAGTTCAGGAAAAGATGGAAATAAAAGACCTGATGGGTGGAGAAGGAGGAGGAAGAAGAAGGGATGACAGGGCGGGAGGAGTAATCACTGCCGGGGGTGAGGATGCTGAGGCGGGGTTGGAGGCTCGCGCCTCCTCCCCCCCATCCCCCCCAACGAGCTGAGGTCAATCAAAGGAATGTCAGCAGGTGGAGCACCCTTCTTCATGCGTTTGTTCTTCATCCGTCTGTCCCTCTCTCACGTTCTCAGCTGTCTGTCCGTTCGTCCGTCCGTCTGTCTTCCTCTCTGCGGGTCACTGGAGGTCTCGGTCTTCTAGGTACCGGTACTCAAACGTGAAGCCTTCCTTCTTCCGCTGGCCCCATTTCTCATAGTCAAAGTAAATGTATGTTCCCTGAAGAAGGATAACATGCAAAAGGTATTATTTACAGACAAGAGAACGACCTGGCTGCCTTGACAACTGAACCTGCTCTGGAAGAAAAAAATGGTTTTAGTGTGTGTGCACGAATGCATCTTTTCCGAGCCCCTCCCAGCATGCTCCGTCCTTTTGTTCCGTCGCCCGCCAGGCGTGGTACCAGCCCCGGGAGCGTCTCAGAAGCAGAGCCGTTTGCCTGCCCGACTCTCAGATTTTGTTGCTTTGGTCCTTTTTCCTGGACAGTTGCGCTTCTACCATGAAAAGTAAGTGGTCTACAGGGTTAAATGGTTTCTCCCATTTAGTCCAGTTCTAAACGACATTGGGTCAAAGATCTGTGGCTGTGTCGTGGTTGTTAAAATGCAACTTTGTACAGCACTTTGGTCGGCTTGAGCGGTGTTAAAATGCGCTCTAAAAATAAACTCCACTTGCCTACTAGTGGTGGGATATATTAGTCCGGGAAGTTTCCACAGGGCGTTTTATTTTGAAAATTGTCTGGATGCTCCACTTCCTGCCCGGCGTGCCGAATGCCCCGCGGCTCCGTCAAAAATAAACCTGCCGCGTGTTTTTGGCAGAGCAGAGCGGAGAGCCGCTTCTGGGTAGGGATCGACCCATACTGGGTTTTCACGGCCAATATCGATACCGATTATTAGTAGTTAATAAAAACCGATAACCGATTTTTGGAACTGATACGCATTTACAGTGAAAATGAAAATCTTTAAATCAAAATTAAGAGTTTAAATGCTTTAAACATTTAATAAATTTGAATCTTTCAACATAATACGCAGTTAAAAAAAAAAAAAAAAAAAAAAAGGTCAGATATTGTGGGCTAGCCTAGAAATCTAGACCACGCTAGCGGCCGCAAATGTAATTTGCAGCCAGGGTCATCTAGCAACTCTCAGTTGGCTTGCGAGCTGGAAAAACCAAATTCTGGTCAGGCCAATCACATCGTGTATAGAGTCGGTGGGCGGGCTTAACATAATGACGGCAGAGTTGCGGCGGTTCCGCGTGAATTCCCTGCTACTCGAAAACAAAGAAGATGGCTGCTGCTGCTGGCGAACAGCGGTCTTTGGAATCGGCTTTGGCCGCGACTCTGGAAGACTTGGGAGTTAAGCTTTTCTTTGAGAAAAGAACAAAGAACGACACTGAAGTCACTCTTAGAAAAGGAAGATGTGTTCAGAGTCTGGCCGACCCGATACGGCAAAAGTTGAATCTATCAACTTGCTCTGCTACCTTCTTCGTTGCTCTGCCTGGTTGTAGCGCTATCCTATTGTGTGCAGAGGGAATTTGAAAGACAACCGTTTATCCCGCCCCTCGGATTGAGCCCTGCCAATGGTGAGTTCCCAGACCCAACATCTTGATGTGGGTCTGGCTTGTCAGGCTACTTGTGGGCGGGACATTAAGTCAGACTCAGTGGTGAGTGAAACTGAAGCAGAGGGACGGACACAGAGCTGTAGCCGAGCCAACGTAGCGCACTTCTTAGTTAACTAACTATTGGTTCTCAGGCAAATAAAACGCCGATACAGATCATCTGCAAGCTGGCAAAAAAAAGCCCGTCTGTCCCTACTTCTGGGACGTGCTACTTCGCGGCTGGTGGAATCACAAGCGTTGTGCCGGAACGCAGTGCAGATGCGCCTGGTGGAATTTAAAGATGATTTTTTGGGGGATCTTTATGCCTTTATTGTTGATAGGATAGCTGGTAGAGAGAAGGGGGATGACATGCAGCAAGGGCCACAGGTCGGAACCGAACCCGCGGCAAGGACTAAGCCTCTGCATATGGGTGTGTGCTCTACCAGGTGAGCTACCCAGGCGCTCGCGCCTGGTGGAATTTAGGGGTAAGACTGTTGGCTGGGCCACAAAAAATAAGCTTCAAATTGAGTTTTTTTTTGTGGTCATAACGGGCAATAATTGTACCTGCTAATCTGCAGTGATTCATTTATATTTTTGATCAATTTAGTCCCATCCTTTGTTGCTCATCTTAAAAATGTATCAGGACCCCGAACTGTATATCAAATACGGACTGAGAAACAAGATCCCTGTCCCAAAACTTGCCAAGCAAAAAAAAAAAAAAATAGATTTTTCGGTTGTTTACAGGTTTAAGATCCTTCAATATAAAATCACGCGTTTACATATTTCTGCTGATTATTTTCGACGTGATGCTGTGCAGTTTTAGGACCCATGTCTTCCTACAGTTTCAGGCAGTTCCTGGTTTCCATTCATGACCGCAGGGCATCAAAATCAATCAGCAGACTCTGGAATCTTCCCCTGAGATGGTGTTGTTCATCACAGTGAATATCAAGTCTGCATGAATTGTTAATTCATTCATTCTCGTTCTGCCGAGAACAGCAGAAAGACGTCATTCGGATCTCTTAATAACTGCAGTATGCTTTTTCAAAAAGGCTTAGAAAAAGGCTAAAAACATGCAGAACCACTGGTATGGGCCTTCAATCATCTTTCTCCTCTAAGATGTTAAAAAAAATAAAAATGTGAAGCTGACCTGCTCAAACTCATCCGTGATGGTCTTGGGTTCTTCGTGCCTCTGAAACCACATCATGTACTTTGTGTGGAACCTCCATGACTGCTTCTTCAGGGCTTTGGCTGCCAGATACTGGGCCTTTGTGCCCTGCAGAGAAGAAGAAGAAGAGATAAAAGGTGGATTTAATTAGCAGGAACACGTGCAGAAAATACAGTTGGTGCAGACTTCCTCTTATCTGTAAAAAAGCACGTGACCCTTTTCAACTCCACCCCCCAAAGAATTGAAATCGAGAATCGATAAGAAGAATCGGAATTGTTCAAATCAAAACGACGCCCAACCCTATTTGGAGATTAACCGTTGTATTGTACACCTTTGCCGTTTCTTTGACTGTGACTAGTTCTATTTTTAAACTGGCAGATGAGATGATCGACGTGTATCTACGGAACAAGAAAGCTTGTGTTTCAGACACTGAATCCCACAGCCTACCTCCAGGTAGTAAAAGATGAAGAAGAGGGTTTCGGTGGAAAGCCTCTGGTAAAACTCTACAGTGTCGGAGTGGGGCGGTGGCACCTGGTGGTGGAAAGGCAGGGTGGGGCACGGGTTCCTCATCAGGTACTGCCTGTAACATCCACACAGAGGGAGGATTAGTAAGACAAAACGGATGCAAAGAAGGAACTAGGGCTGAACCATTTTGGGGGGGTGGGGGGGGGGGGGGGAATCTAACTGAAATTACATTTTTTTTCCACCAAATCGTTCAGCCCTAGTTCTCCTGCCAGATAGTGCAATTACAACTCGCAATTACAACTCGCAATTACAACTCGCAATGTATTGTTTTTAAACTACATATTGCACCTTTTACAATCATGTTAAAATAAAGTAATACAACCTAAATGTAAGATCCACTGCAAAAGTAAAAAAAAAAAAAGAAGTCACCTCACATTCTCACCCAGAGACTTCCACAAAGCTTTAAACTCATTCCTTTGTAGCTGACGTAACTGTTGCAGAAATAGCTTCACAACCACAGTAAGGAGTGATCAGGTGGACCCACATTCTGGCCAGTGTGTGTGTGTGTGTGTGTGTGTGTGTGTGTGTGTGTGTGTGTGTGTGTGTGTGTGTGTGTGTGTGTGTGTGTGTGTGTGTGTGTGTGTGTGTGTGTCGCTGTCCTCTGTAAAACACAACAGGTACTGTGAGAGTTTGAGTGTTTGGATTTAAATGTCAATTGTCCCTGTGTGGGCTGACTGCACTGTGGATAGAGAACCAGCATAATCTGCTCTCTAATTGTGCGTGTAGATATGCTACATTACTGCATACTGGGGTGTTTTGAATACATATCAAAAACAGCGGTGTGAGTTCCATTACGTCCACATTATTCTGTGTGTTAGTTCAGATGATTGTTAGATAATCTTTCTTTATAAAAGAACGACAGAAATGTAACGCTCAGATCAGTGATTGAGGTCCCTTTGTGCTCTTTGATTTGATCTTATTTTCACAGATTTACAAGTAGAGGATAACTGTTTTGATGTATTATCTGCAACAAAATGGTATTGTACAAATAAAGCTCTCAGTAACAAAAAGGGCGGAGACTAATCGGAAAAAAAAAACGCAACTATGATATATTTTGAGAAAACAATCCACTTTTAGACTAGAGACAGTGTTTAAGCTACTAGTTGTGTTTTTAGAACCTGCTTTTCATCTGTATTTTGGAATTATTGATATTTTTCATATTCTTAAGTCTCACACGTCTTAAAAACAAATTAATTGCGGGCAACAAAAAAATTTTTTAAAATAATGAGCCTTATTCAGATTGTTCAGTACTGTACTTACAGTAAGTACTTACAGTCATCAGAGATATTAGTTCTTACTTACAGTAAGTACCGTTTTGACGTATTTGTACTTTAGCTTTTCCATTATATGTCAATTTATACTACTGAAAACAAAGTGTAGTGGATTGAAAAGTACAATATTTTTCTCTACAATGTAGTAGAGGAGACTTAACATTTTGCATACAAAATATTGGTATACATTAATCAATAGTCTGCAAAATAGCTTTTTACTTATTAATGCATCAATAGTCCTGCATTGCCAGACCTTCCTCCACAGCTCTGCAGAGGAAGGTCTGGCTAGTCCACACGGCATTCTAATAAATACACACTGCAAGGTCATCAGAGATATTAGTTTTTTTTACTTTCGGTTCACTCTTTCTGATAAAACTTCTATACTTTTTTTGAATGCATCATGGCATCAATACTTTTACTTTTAAGTAAAGAATCTGAGTACTTCTTCCCACCACTGCTGGCCAAAAAAGTACTAAAGGAAGTATGATGACTGATTTCTTCAACTATGCTGACTGGAGTGAAGAATGAAGGCTTATTATATATTGTATTATTGTTATTTCATTTCATTATCTGCGTGGTGGAAGAACGGAAAATGGGTTCACTGCACCTGATCCTCTCGGAGTCGGACGGGTGGGGCATGTGCGTCCACGCCGCCTCTTCCATGGCCTGTTGGTAGAGCTGGTCTTTGGACAGGGGAACCGGCCCCAGCGGGCACACGCCCAGTGACGGGGGGATGCTGACCTCTGACAGCGAGAGCTGAGGTGCCGACGGCGGGCCCGAGGAGGCCGTAGTGCTGCTGGGGAAGATGTCTGAAGGGAGACAGGAGACGGAGACTTGAAGTCGGAGGACAAAGAAGCAACAGAGAGAGATGAAAGGGCGACGGTGAAGGAAATTGAAGGATGTAGGGGAGTGAGAGAGGATGTGCGGAGGGAGGGGGGGACGAGGGGGGGATTCGAAGTCAGAGAGACAAAGAGAGAGAAGTTGAGTCAGGGCTGATAATATCAGCAGTTTTTTATCGTTCAGGGGAGGCTGAGAGTGGGAGGCGAGATGACATTTTGTTCTGTTATACTACAGATTTTCTATTTCTGCGCTGTGGCAACCCTCTATCTCCTTTTATTAAGGCAGTGTGTGTTAGTGTGTGTGTGCGTGTTACCTGGGGTGAGGTGCAGGGAGGACACGTCACCCTCCATCCCTGAGCTGAGTGCAGCTCGCTCGGCCATGGACTTCAGGCTGCTCAGAGGCTCCTGGGTCTGATGGGGACAGACAAGGAGACTCATGGGAAAACTTGTGTGTGCGCGCCCTTTATTGCACCTGCCCCTACGGAGGAGCTTGCACCAGTGATACTGCTGTCATGGAAATCACTTTGGCTTGGCTTTTTGTTGTTGCCGTTTGTGTACTCTTCTCCTCAAAGATGCTTTTTTTTTTTATTATTATTTTTGGGCATTTTAGGCCTTTATTTGATAGGACAGCTGAAGACATTGGGGGGGGGAATGACATGCAGCAAATGGCCACAGGATGGAGTCGAACCTGCGGCCGCTGCGTCAAGGAGTGAACCTCTATACATGGGCACGTGCTCTACCAGTTGAGCCCCTCAAAGATGGTTGTGATGTGGGCGCCTGGGTAGCTCAGCTGGTAGAGCGCACGCCCATATGCAGAGGCTCAGTCCTTGATGCAGTGGCCGTGGGTTCGGTTCCGACCCGCGGCCGTTTGCTGCATGTCATTCCCCCCCTCTCTCTCCCATTTCATGTCTAAGCTGTCCTGTCAAAAATAAAGGCCTAAAACGCCAAAAAAATAAAATAAAGATGCTTTTAACGGCTCTGCGGAGGAGCAAATTTCAGACCTGAATGACAAGGGGATCAAAATAACACTGTATGGCCAAAAGCCAACAGCAAACACTGATATTTTGGACAATATTGGGCTTCCAACTTTGTGTCAAAGTGTTTGGGGAGGGTCCTTTCCTGTTTTAACAGCACAATGCTCCGGCTTCCCTAGTTTGGTGTGGAAGAACTTGACTGGCCTGCACAGAGCCCTGACTGTGAGTCAGACTGTATCACCCAACATCAGTGTTGGACCTAACTAATGCCCCCGTGGCTGAATGGGAACAGATCTCTGCAGCCAGGTTCCAACATCTTAAAAAAGTCGTTCCCAGGAGAGTGGAGGCTGTTAGAGCAGCAAATTAATCCTCGTGGTTTTATAGTGAGGGGCTCAACATTTACACAGGAGTGTCATGTTCAGGTGTCCATGTGCTGTACCTGAATGTTAAATGTGCCAAATGCACAATTAACTCAACCTATGTCTAAAATGTGATCTGACTATGTCAGACTTTGTCTATGTGAAATAGAGTTAAGCTGCCAGAGCTGCAAGAAACAACGTTAGTAGTTTAAAAAGTATTGAGCTGCAGAAATGCACAAATAAGCCTCTCTATTCCAAAAATGTAATTTGTTCTTTCGACCCCGTGATCTTCTTTGTGCACACACGAGAAGTCAATAGAAACTCTTACATGTTGGTCATATAAAGTGGCTTTAGACTCTTTCAATTTAGTGTGTTAAAAATGTAATTTGAAGTTGATTACATTTTCTGTTTTGGGCAATTCATTCTTTACAGAAAAAACACATTTTTAGATTTTTGAAAACTGAAATCTTTCATTACATTTACAAGTACTCAGACTCGTTTCTATGGTACTCCAAACTGGGCGTCCTGTTGGCTTTGATTATCCTTGGAGATATCTCTAGATTATAGTTGGCACCTTTGGCAAATTCAATTGATTAAACCGGATTTAGAAAAGGCACATACTGTACCTGTGTGTGTGTGTGTGTGTGTGTGTGTGTGTGAGAATTGTCCCAAAAAAGTCCCACAATTCACAGTCATGGGTTATTGTGTGTAGAACGAATTGCCTAAAAAGTAAATGGAGTCGATTTTAAATGAATTCTATAACGCAATAAAGTGAGGGGGTCTGAAAACGTTCCACCATGAATACCTTCAGACAGCAATGTATTACAAAAAAAAAAAAAAAAAAAAATCAGTAGAAAATGTTGAAGGTGCCGTAGGTAGGATTGTGAAGATCCAGGATTTAGCCAAAGAATTTGAACATTGACAACTTCTCAGTCCCTCCCCCCTTTCTGCTAAAGCCCAAAACGGTCTCCTAAGCCCCTCCCCCCACAAGGGAGAATGAACGCGTGTGCCTGAGCAGTGATTGACACGCAGTGATTGACACGCAGTTAGACACCCCCCCCACCCGGCCCAAATTGGTGCATCTGAACAGGGAGTGGTGGATTTTTGCAAATCACACTACAGGCTGTAGGTGGTACCAGAGGAGCTGGATTTTTTTTAAATGACCAGCTTCATGTAGTTCTACTGGAACATAGGGTCAGTTTCAGCAAATATGACAGAAAGTTAGTTTTTTAAGTCTTACCTACTGCACCTTTAACTGATAAAACAACTTTCTTAGAGCACAACGATGTGACTGTGCTACAGATTAGAGTGCACTTTAACGGCTAACGTGTAATGGTGAATTATTCGCGGGATCTGAGATGTTTTCTTAGAGAGGTTAACTCGAGGCGACTGAAGCTGCACAACAAACAATGATGTTCTGTCTGCTACGTTTCATCACTTCAATGTTGTTGCTTTTTCATTATTCTCCTCAGTTATGTCAGAATCTGTTGTTAGTCAGAATGAGACCATAACAATAATAATAACAATCCCCACTTGGATTTCACCGTTGGCGGAATTAATTAAATCGTAGTGGAAGTAGTTTTGAGCGTATTTGCATGCAAATGAATGATCTGTGGAGATTTAGGATATTAAATCTTTGTGAAGAGAACGTGCAAACACAACGTTGTGTCTACACAAAACTCAAAATCACATAGATAACGATTACTTTCATTGTCAATTAATCTGCCGATTATTTTCTCAATTTAATGTTTTAGTTGATTGGTCTATAAAACATGTGAATCGGTGTTTCCCAAAAGCCCAAGATGACGTACTGATCCTCAAATGTCTCGTTTTGTCCACAACTCAAAGATATTCAGTTTACTGTCACAGAGGAGTGTGGAAACTAGAAACATATTCCCATTTAAGAAGCTGGAATCTGAGAATTTTAACTTTTTTTTTTTCATAAAAAAAATGACTCAAACTGATCAATCGATTATCAAAACAGTTAATTTAATAGTTGACAACTAACCGATTCATCTTTGCAGCTCTAAGATAGAGTGCGTGTGCATCACCTGCTGTTAAAATGCAATCTGTATGTGAAAAATTCAAATCTAGAAACATTTAAATAGAGCCTCTGTGTCGCCATATTCTCACCTTCATGCTGTCGGAGGACTGCGAGTAGGACAGCGGCCCGTTCAGCAGGCTGCCGCCGCTCACCGCTTTAGCCTCGCTGTAGAAGGCCGGCGACGGGGAGCTGGACGACAGACAAATAGAGCCCAGTAAACTGGAACCAGTGTCCTTACTGGGGAGACAGGAAGAGAATGAGAAAACAAAGACACCCAACTTTAAAGGTGCTGTAGGTAGGATTTCGAAGATCCAGGACTTTGAACATCGACAACTTCTCAGTTCCTCCCCCTTTCTGCTAAAGCCCAAAACGGTCTCCTAAGCCCCTCCCCCCACAAGGGAGAATGAATGAGTGTGCATGAGCAGTGATTGACACGCAGTTAGACACCCTGATTGGTGCATCTGAACAGGGAGCGGTGGATTTTTGCAAACCTCTCTACAGGCTGTAGGTGGTGCAAGAGGAGCTGGATTTTTTTTTTTTTAATGACCTGCTTCATGTAGTTCTACTGGAACATAGGGTCAGTTTCAGCAAATATGACAGAAAGTTAGTTTTATAAGTCTTACCTACTGCACCTTTAAGACACCCAAATAAAACCCAAGAAGGGGGGAAAAGGGAAACTCGATAAGGAACGCTTTGCCTTTAGTAGGGTTGCTCGATTACGGAAAAAAAAAATCATAATCAAGATTATTTTGGTCAACATTGAAATCACGATTATTTAACACGATTACTCATTGACTTTTGGAAAGATGTTGCAATGATTGAACTTAAAAAACAGTGGAACAGTTAAACAAATCAACAGTGAAAACGCTGAACTGGGAAATTTCCCTCAATACTGTACTTTCCCCATCTGACATTCCCCCCCCCCCCCCCCCCCCCGAGACAAAATAAGAGTTTACTTGCTTAACGTAATGTACAAAATAATAGTTTCTCGTCGTTCTTTTTTTGTGATCATTAGGAGCCAAAATCGTAATCGTGATTAAAATTCCGATCATTTGCACAGTCCTAGTGTTTAATTGTTGATGCTTTAGGGATTTGGGCTGTTCACTAGATTTATTTCAGCATGAGACTTTAATCCCAGTTTCTATCATTCTACATGACCGGTAACCTGCTACACCATACTCACGGCTGATTGGCTGCGGAGGTCAAAGACGAGGGTTGGCTGCTTTGTGATTGGCTGGCACTGGTGAGGGCGGAGTCTGTTGTGCTGTCTGCTACCACAGCGCTGTAACCTGTCACGTTGAAAAGATAAAGTAAATAAATGATGTCAAAGGCAAATGGAAAAGAGCATTGATCTTCCGCTCACTGGCTGTTGCCACTCGGATACTCACTGGTGCTACCGTTCTGCTTCTGTTGGCTCGACGGCCTGACGGAGAGCGACAAGTTCCCTCCCACCACTCCGCTCCCTGCTGATCCAGAGCTGCCTCCGTTGCTCCCGATGACTCCCACTCCGCTACCCGGCGCTAAGCCTCCGACTGGGCTCAGTGACACCAGGGAGGACCCCTGCATCCCCGACTGACCCGAACCCAAACCCAGCATGCCAGAGCCGACGTTGGTCAACCCCGGCGCCGGGCCCAGCAGACCTCCTGTCGAGGACGTCGGCCCGCCGACCGTGATGCTCCCACTGCCGATGGAGCCCACTGTGCTGTGGGTCGTCGTGGGGCTGATGCCGATGCCGCCCAGGGAGCCTGGGAGGCCGGAGCCGATCGCTCCCGACGCGGCTGCCTGGGCGTAGGGTGCCGGGGTGGAGCCGGACAGGAGGCTCGCCATGCTGCTCAGGGACGCCGGCATCCCTGACAGGCCGAGACTCCCGGACATGGGGCTGGTGGTGATGCAGCCGGACATGCCGCCTTTCCCCAGCGAGAGGCCGAGGCTGAGGCCGAGGCTGTTGGAGGTCGCCGCGGGCCCCGACAGAGACTGGGCCTGGGAGCTGGAAGTGAAGAGCCCCTGAGTGATGGCGTTGGGGGGGGAAGGGGCGGAGGACACCAGGTGGCTGTTAGTGGAGGAGTTGGGGATGGAGATAGGAGCCGAGGAGGCGGGGCCAGCTAAGTGTTTGGACTGCTGCTGCGCCGACGGGTGCGGCTGCTGCTGGGTGGCGCTGCTGTAGCTGCCGGCCGAAGTGTTGGAGAGGAGACCACCCAAGCTGCCGTGAAGACTGTTGGCCCCGGAGCCGCTGAGTCCTCCCCCCGTGATGGTCGCCATAGAGACGAGCGAGGATGAGGTCAGGCCCGGAATGGAGGAAGAAGAAGAGCAGGAGGAGGATGAGGAGGAGGAAGACGAGGAGGAGGAGGAGGAAGAGGATAACGAGGAAGAGGGGTTCCCATTCTTCACAGGTGACTGGAAAAGAAGGACGAAGACTTTGACATGTTTGTCTTGTTGGAAGTGCTGCTCACGTTGTTAGGTATAAATACGTTGTTAAATATACAGTATGTTCAGTTTAGACTGCAAGTTTTACTAGTTATTGGCTTTTTACATTGGCGGCTTGTTACAAAAGACAAGAAAATTTAAAAAAATATATATAATTTGAATAAAAAAAGATATACATAAAGTTACAAAGTGTAACAAAAAACAAGCCTGTAGGGGTAAAAACCTTCAGAACTAATAACTATAAGAAGAATTCCAGTATATTATAGCATATTAGGGCTACTATATTAGGACAAGGACAGGATATTAAGATATTAGGACAATTATGTTTTGCTTAAAGACCCAGTGAAATTAAAAAAAAAAACATCTTCCCAGTTTTTAATCCTGTGTCCTCTAAGCCCGTTCACTTTTATTTGGCCCCAACAGAGGTCCAAACCCCCAAATAGATCCTCACACCTAGTAGCTCCCGTTATAATCTTAACATGCATGTATGAGGAAGAGCCTGGTGCTCGAAATACTCAAATCAGCATTACAATCCTAAAGTGGGAGCTACGTGGTGTTAGAGCTGGGCAATATAACAATATCCTGATATGAGACTAGATATCGTCTTAGATTTCGTAAAATCATAATGTATTAAGTGTAGTCTTTTCCTGGTTTTGAAGGCTGCGTTAGAGTAGAGTGATGGAATTTTCTGAACTCAACAGACTGTTCTAGCTGTTCTGTTATTTGCCTTTACACACTAAATTTATTAATTAAATCGACATTTCTGATGATCATTTATCAAAAATCTCATTGTGTAAATAATATTTTGTTAAAGCACCCATTGTCAATCCTACAATATCGTCGCAATATCGACATCGAGGTATCTGGTCAAGAATATCCTGATATTTGATTTTCTCCGTATCGCCCAGCCCTACTTGGGGTGCGGATCCATTTGTTTTAATGTTTTTCATAACTGACCTCATAAAAACGATTACCAGACTTGTTGCTGAACTTATCTAGCAGGATTTCCTGGAGCTTTCTGTATTTCTGGGGGTTGCAGACACGGTGATAAAAAGAGGGACACTAACTTGCAGTGTCTTCTTTAGACTCACCTGACCGACTTCGCTGTCTGTTGAACGTCCCCTCTTCTTGTCATCTTCTGAGTTCTCCTGAAAACAAAAAACCCAACGCAAAAGAACATTAGGCCACAGAAAAAAACCCAAAGTGAATGGCCAGTGGGTGTGAAAACAAGAAAATAAAATAAAAGAAGAAAAATTCACGCCGATTTAAGATTTTTCAGAAGACTTCTTGTGACCAGAAAGCTGCTGGTCCAAATCGTTGGAATAAAAAGTGAAATCAACCATTTCCATAAACTTTCCCTTGGATAATTAAAAGTTGAACAATACCGACTGGAGTTCACAATTTCCCAGGATTCACTGCGGCTGACATCCCATCCCTTTACATTCCCTTTCATGCCAACTTCATGTCAGCAGCATTTAATAATACCACGCCTTCTGTTCAGACACATCAGCTCTATAATAACTGCTCTCACTGCATGCTGAATGTGGGCGGAGAGGAAGAACAGATGATATAATGACAGCGGAGCAGAACAATATGAGCAGATGGCAGGGATAGCACATACAAAAGGCAATTACCTTACATTTATGTTGTAGTTATTAACCTGACTTGACTCAACGTGAATGCAACGACCGCTTTCATTTTCAGATACTACCTATATTACATCATTCAGAACGCAGCAGCTCGACTTGTCTTCAACCTCCCCAAGTTCTCTCACACTACACCGCTCCTCCGCTCTCTTCACTGGTTACCATTTGCTGCATCAAGGCACTAGTACTTGCATACAGGGCCACGAACAGATCAGCCCCAGCATACATCCAGGACATGGTCAAACCCTAATGTACTTGCACTTACTACTTGTTGTCTGGAGTTTGCACCTTCAAGGTTGAAAGCACTTAATTGGAAGAAAAGCGACAGCTAAATGACATGTAATGTAATATCATTACCACTATAAGTTTACAAAAGGCCAATAATGAGATAAATAACCTGACTTGTTTTCAGTGGAACTGCAGTGGATCAAGGGGTTGTTTTTTTATTGATTTCTAGTATTTTAAGGATTTCTATTTTTCAGTTAGGAGCGAAGAGAGTCGACGGCAATATGTGGAAAAGCACAAATGACAAAGTCAAACTACAGTCTGTTGAGCAACCAGAAGGTCCACATTTTTTTAATTTGTTGTTTGCATGAAAAATCATGTGACTCCAAATTAAGAAAAATGACACACCTACAAAATACTAGGGGTGTGCAAAAAAAAAAATCAATTCATATTCGAATCGCGATTCAAGCTCTACCGATTCAAAATCAATTCATAGAATTCCAAAAATCGATTCATATTTAAAAACTTTTTTTTTTTTAATATAAATTTTAAGTCTACTGCAATAACTAGATAGATAGATAGATACTTTATTGATCCCCAAGTGGAAATTCAAGGTCCCAGTAGCTTACAGACATCACACACAACATACACATTCATAACAGGATGTTAAAATAACAAATCCACATGCATAATATGGACAATAAAAGATACTAAATAAACTAAATAAAAAAATCCACATGAATGTACTAAGGGATGTATAAGATCTCAGATCGTATTTGATCTGAGTTATATGAATCGTACACCCCTACAAAATACACACAAACACTTTCTGAATGTAAGAAGGCAAATTGACATGCTACTAGCAAGTGGAAAGTAGTTTGTGTTGTTTTTCTTACCGTAGTGCAAGTGGCAGGTGAAGGGGGGATGGGTGAAGATGAGGTGGTGGAGGTGGGTGTGCTGCTGGAGTTCTGGAAGATCTCGTCCTCCAAGTTGGAGTTTCCCGGCGGGGAGGTGGCGATCAGCGCCTGAGCTGGAGGTGAGCAGAGACACAGAGAGGGAGGAGTTCAGGGTTATTATATTTAACCTAGTCCACATCTACGACCTTGCACTTCCAGAATTGCTCCGTTGCGGCCGGGAATTCCGCCGGATCACGCTCTTTTCCGCCGCGTATCAGTCACCTTCCGCGTTATTTGTGTTGGCGTTCTAAACTCCTGGTGGATTTCTGAGGACTAAGGTTAACTGCTCCTCAGATCTCTGCAGGGTAAATCCAGACAGCTAGCCTGACTATCTGTCCAATCTGAGTTTTCTGTTGCACGACTAAAACAAACTTTGAACGTACACATCCTTCCTGAGGTCATTTTGCAGCGGCACCGTGGCTCTGTGCGGTGCTTTGCGCTGCCAAAGACGATTGTGATTGGTTTAAAAAAATGCCAATAAACTAGAGCACGTTTTTCTCCCATCCAGGAATGCTGTGTGGACTAGCCAGACCCTCCTCTGCAGCGCTGTGGAGGACGCAAAAATTGGGCCTCCGCAAAATAGCCTCGAGAAGGAACTTGTTTTGGTGGAACGTGTGTACGTTCAAAAGAAGTTTGAATCGTGCAACAGAAAACTCAGATTGGACAGATAGTCTACCTAGCTGTCTGGATTTACCCTGCAGAGATCTGAGGAGCAGTTAACCATAGTCCTCAGATATCATCTGGAGTTCAGAACACAAAGAAAGCGGAAGGAAACGGACATCCGGGGAATCTTCCGGTGGCACCGGAGCAATGCCCTAAATTAATCGTTGTCGATATAGACCACTTGTGGCTTTACCTGTCAGAACTTTGCTCCAAATTTATACAACTTGTATTTGTATTGTGTACTGTGCAAACAAACAAATTGAAAAAAAAAACACCAAAAAAACAGCTCATTCTCTACTTACGGATTTCTTCCAGGTCCAGGTCGTCGTACAGAAACTCATTCTCCTCAAAGTCTGGATCCTGCGACGAGTCCAGATAATACTCCACATCGTCCTTTATAAAGACAGAACAAACGAAAGAGGGAGATAATTAATTAATCTGCAAAACACTCACACACAAGAATTCTTGCAATGTGACAGTGCATGTGTGAGGTCGCAACAAGAAAGAAAGAAGGCACACAGGACATGAGCTTTATGTACGAGTACAGAAACGTCAAAGGCTTGGAGTTCCCCCACCTTGATCTTCCTGATGGCGTCCACCTGTATGGAGTCGTTGTCCAGCATCCTCAGGATGGTCTCCAGCATCCGGATGTGGTGCCGATGCTTTTCGATGAATGCCTTCAGCTCCTCAATCCGGTCCTGCTTCTTCACAACAAGAGCGGGCAAGGTTTGGGGAAACCGGGGGGAGAAGGGGGGAGAACACAATTCTGGTGTTAGTTAACATTTCCGGTCATACAATGTCTACAATAGAGCTGCACAGTACATTGTTTTTTTGATCGTTATAGCGATATCAACTTGGGCAAAAAGCCAGTTGAGGTGGTTCAGGCATCTGGTAAGGATGCCCCCTGGGCGCCTCCCTAGGGAGGTGTTCCAGGAACTTCCAGCTGGGAGGAGGCCTCGAGGAAGACCTGGGAACGCCTCAGGATCCCCCAGTCGGAGCTGGTTAATGTGGCTCGGGAAAGGGAAGTTTGGGGTCCCCTGCTGGAGCTGCTGCCCCCACGACCCCGGATAAGCGGACGAATATGGATGGATGGAACTTGGGGGAAAAAAACCATCGCGACAGGCTGCAACATATCGCAAAATACTTTTTGACTGGGATATTGATATACTGTCATAGGCCTATGTCGAGGTTTTGCTTACTGTGACATGTGCAGATACATTCCTGGAGCTACAGGCTTGGGACTAGAGCTGGGCGATATGGAGAAAATCAAATATCACGATATTTTTGACCAAACACCTCGATGTCGATATTGCAAGGTTGACAATTGGTGCTTTCACAAAATAGCTTCCAAATTTAGATTTTAGATAAATAACCATCATAATGTGGATATAATGACTAAGTGGTTAAAGGCAAATAATAGAACATCTAGAACAGTCTGGTAAATTCAGAAAATGACACCACTTTACTGTAATGCAGCCTTTGAAACCAGGAAAAGACAACACTTACCATGTAACGATATTACAGTTCTTCAAAATCTAAGACGATATCTAGTCTTATATCACGATATCGATATAATATTGAAATATTACCCAGCCCTACTTGGGACCATTTACGGAAACCTGTCTCTCAACTGAGTCAACATATATGACAGCCTGCCATTGGTGAAGAAGACAGTATCTCTAAAGGACCATTTAAGGAAAAGGCTATAAGTAAATTGTATGCAGATACAAAAGTTTGCCATTGGTTATTGAGCATGAGGTTTCTGTCCAACGGTAAATATAGTATCGTGAAGAAATCTCTTCATTTGTTTAGACTTGTTACTTTTTCTCTAACTTCCCTGTGATCAATTACATAACATATTTGAGACTTTATCACCTTAATATCGTTATTGCAATATTCAACAATTTTATAGCATATATTTCTCATATCGTGCAACCCTAGTCTACAACCGCTTGGTTCCTCCTGAACAACAGCTACATGAGAAGTGAAAAATGTTCAAGCTGCAGTGATTTTGTGTGTGTGTATATATATATATATATATATATATATATATATATATATATATATATATATATATATATATATATATATATATATATATATTTTTTAACACACGTCTTTCTTTCTTTTTTGGATAAGAGAGTGGATCACGCTGGATGAAAGAGCTTGGAGTGTGGAGTTTAAATTGGCCTATATGTTGATTCAGATGCCTTTCCACCCAGACAATATATATAATACAATTAAAATGCACAGGCACTTTTTAATTGTACTATTTGATATAGAAATTGTCATATTTAACATGCTGGGGATATACACCGCCTTGTTCCAAAGCAAAGCACAAACATTAAAATCAATTATTCATTGAATTAGCGAGAAAAACCATTTATAAAGAATAACGTTAAAACGTACAGAAGTGAGGAAACACATGAAAGGTACAGCAGCTACATATGTGCACGTTATGGCTTCATGCAGCACAAAACACAGGCACAGCACCACTTCTGATTTCAATATTTAATTTGCTTTAATATTCTTCTCCTCCACAGTTAATTGAGTCATGTTCCAAAGCACTTTAAAACTTCAAATGTTCTACGTTTCTGTTTTGTTTCAGTTCAGTTCTATATTTGAGCCACGAGGTATTTGGACTAAAAATCATATCTGGATGTTTCTTCAGAACAGAAACACGTGTAACTCTGTGGGGTCACTGGCTGAGCCGATGTGATTAGAAAAACACTAACGGCTGTTAAAACACGCAGGCGGAGCCACTTTAGATGCATGTTGTTCGGCGGCTGCTGCTGCTGGAATGCATGAGTGGAGGCAGCAGAGTGGAACATTTTAATGTGTTACTTCATAATACATATTAATGCTGCACCAGCACGTCAGGAACATGAGGACGTTTCTGTGCTGAGGAAATACTGTACAGGCGCTAAAAGGCTAAATGTAAACTCCTGATGTGGTTCCGACATTAAGTACAGAGGAAAGTATGGAACTGCATTAAATGTCCCACGCAGGCTAAAATGACATTCAAGGAGTTTGTTCGGACTTTAGGCCAAAACCAAAAAAAAAAGCTTCGAGGAAAACTAACTTGAGCTCTACAGAGTTATTTCTCGCTGGTGTTGGACTTTTGATCACGAGCTTTTTCATCCAGACTGAGCCAGTTCATCTGCTAACTCTAACTATGATGAACTAACTCGAACTATGATGAACTAACTCAAACTATGATTAACTAACTCAAACTATGATTAACTAACTCAAACTATGATGAACTAAATCAAACTATGATTAAAGGTGCTCTAAGCAGTGTTGGGTGAAGGCAGTTCTTGTTGACGTTCAAAGTCTTTTCAAATAAAACGAAGCTAGCTCGCCCCTTCCCCCTCCCTTCCGTGCACTAACCCCCCCAACCCCTACCCTCAAATCCTTCTTGTCGTTTATTGGCTGCAACGCTGAAAAACTGTTGTTATGTTTGGTGGTGCAGGTTGGCATAGTTTGTTTTTGTTACTGTTTGTGGAGCCTGGGCTGTCTACAGAGACCATGTTTTTTTTACAGTGTGTTCAGGGGACAGGCAGCTCGCAGACAGTGAGGAGATGTTTGCTGTATGTGACAAAAAATAATGTAGCCTAACAAACGAATGACATCGCTTAGAGCACCTTTAACTAACTCTAACTATGATTAACTAAAGGTGTTTAATAGTGAACACATCAGAAACAGCATGTCAGCTAAAACACTTCTCAGGACAGCAGGAGTCGAAAAATCGCATATATATATATATATATATATATATATATATATATATATATATATATATAGCGACTACATCATATCCGTTTCCAGCTAAATAGACGGAAAGCAGAAAATGCAGAAAATTCATGTTACGTACTTCTTTACAAACAAGTAACAAGCGTGATGCGCATTCTTCTTAGAAAACAATTAGTTTCTAGAAATGTCTCATGATATTTTGTCTCTAGAAGTGTATTATTCAACTTTTGTTTTTGTTAAAGGTGCAGCAGGTAATTCATATTTGCTGAAACTGACCCTATGTTCCAGTAGAACTACATGAAACAGGTCATTTAAAAAAAAAAAAAAGAAAAAAAAAAAAAAAGATCTGGCTCCTCTGGCACCACCTACAGCCTGTAGTGCGTTTTTGCAAAAATCCACAGCTCCCTGTTCAGATGCACCAATCAGGGCCAGTGTGTATCACTGCTCATGCACACGCATTCATTCTCCCTTGTGGGGGGAGGGGCTTAGGTGAACGCTTTGGGCTATGCGCAGACAGGGGGGGGGGAGGGACTGAGAAGTTGTCGATGTTCAAATTTTTTTGGCTAAGTCCTGGATCTTCCCGATCCTACCTATAGCACCTTTAAAGAAGGAAAAGAAAATCGCAACACTCAATACTATTGAATCGCAATACTTTTAGAATCACAATAAATTAAAATCGCAATACAAATTAAATCGGCACCCATGTATAGTGAAAGAATCGAAGAAAAAAAACTTCCCAGCCCTACTTGATGTGCAAAACCGTATTTTTTCTACTGTTGTTAAAAAGCCTTTGAAACTCAACTAAAAGTAAAATATATGTATTTTCCGCAATAGAGAATAAACGTACACACTCAGAATTCAGACAAATAAGATGGCGGGGTGTAAATAGAGTGAAAAGGAAGTGATTTCAAACAGTTTGGTTTTTTCCCCTGATCATTTAAATTCTTCACTCTGCGTAGGTTGTTTCTCCAAATTCAGTGGCACCACGTATCGTTCTCTGCTCAACCAATCACTTTTGTTGATGTGTGATGCACAGCACGACGACTTCACAAGAGGTGAGGTCAAGACTTTGGAGACTTGTGCAGTACGGCCAGTAGCCAGAAATATGTTCGTGTTTATCTTCCTTATTGCTTATTTCATCCTCAACTTAGTTTTGGTTAACTGGTGCAGGATTTAAAAAAAAAAAAAAAAAAAAAAAAAGACCAAAAACCAAAATCAGGCTTTTTAAATATTGTCGCCCTCAGGAAACCACTCAACGCTAAGACAAATTACCCACCAAAGATCTACAAGGAGTGCAGGAAGAGGTGACTGCATTGTCCCGTTGAGGAAAAGTGCATTCGGTCAAACAGCTTTTTCCGTCAGCGCTGCTTGTGAATGGAACCTCATTCCAAATCATTTTAAAACATACGCTTCTTTTAAATTTAACTTAAAAAAAGTGGCTAACAGGTAATCAGGACTGTCGACATTACATGTAGACACTAAATCTTGCTGCTTCTTTGGCTTTCCTGTCCTGCCCGTTTGTGCCACTTGTGCAATGCCTACGAAGTTGTCGGTTACATGGACTGAACGTTTAGCTTGTGTGTGTGTGTGTGTGTGTGTGTGTATGTGTGTGCTGGTATTGATGTTGATAATGACAATCTGTTCTTGTTTATATGTTGATCTTGTCATTTTTAAAATGATTACATTTATAGTAAATGTTACTTGTATTGGGCTAAACCTATATGTACTATTATAATCCTTTTGTCTTTTTAGTTGTGACGTTGTACGATCTGTCCAGGGACAGCAGATGTAAAATAGCCTTTTGGCTAATTCTGGCACATTTTACATTTTCATATGTATTATTAGTGTGCATTGTCCCTGTTAAATAAACCTGAAATAAATAAATAAATTAATTAATAAATCAATAAAGAGAATTTTCTTAATTGTTTTTTGGTTGTCGCCCTTGCCGTTCGGGTTGATCATTTGGGTGCCTGTGTGTAACCGGAGACCAGAAACTCATGTCAGCACTTTAATATGTCCACCGAGGAACACAGTCAGTCCTACACTTTTGGCCAGCTTAGCTAACCAACAGCACAAGCAACACACAAAAATAAACCCCTCTGGGTCTCATTTATAAAAACGTTCCTTTGCACAGATTTTAAATAAAAGCCAGTTACAGAGAAAGTGATCTTGATGCCAGAAAGAAAATCGGCTGTAAATACTTTCTGAGACATAATCTTTATAACATGTAGGTATGAACGGCGTACGTGGGAACTTTTCCTCATGTTCTTTGAATTGACTGCCCTGTCGTCAATGATAAACCCAGAGAGGGGTTTCTATAAGTGAGGTCCCTGGAGAGGGGGAGCGAAAGAAGTAGTGGTCAGCAAGGTTATCGTCGTCAGGGCAGAGAGAGATGATGAATGTAGAGCACACTATCTGACCTCTCCAGCAGAGAGGAGAGAGGGAGATAGAGAGACGAGAGAGGCCCGGGGGCCGACTGATCTGTGTCAGCTATGAACAGAGAAAAACAACAAAATGATGAATGGATCAGAGATGAGGACACACCGACCTCTTTGTCTCCTTTCTTTTTCCTCGTCTGCACCGAAAGAGACTCCACCTCGCTCTCAAACTGGTCCACCTGCATGTTCAACGTGTCGATCGTGTTCTGGAAGGAAATACAGGGAGAAAAAGTTAACAGTGTGATGGGGTTCTTAAAACAGTTTGAGTTAGATTTATCAGAAAATCTTTTGAGATTTTTCATCACATGTGAAAGTTAACTGAAGGTTTCTGGCTTTCCGACATGTTGCTTAGACACAAGGGACCCTATCTGGCACCCTGCGCAGCGCAGAGCCCAACGCAAGTGTCTTTGCTAGTTTAAGACCGACACAGTGGTCAATTCCCTGTCCAGCGCCCGCGTCGTTTAAATAGCAAAAGCACCTGCGCCCATCTGTGCGCCCATCTGTGCGCCCATCTGTGCGCCCATGGGCGTGCTGATCTTACAGGGAGGTGTGTTAGGTGCATTCTTGGCGTATTGCTATCTTGAGGCAGCAGAAAGTGACCGCGCCATTGACCAACAAAAACCTGGTTTAAACTCATGCTAGGTAATTAGGACTACAGTTGAAAATTTGCTGACTGGCTAACACTGGCGCATTTACAGAAATGTTGATTAATGTGCATTGTCCTAATCAAATAAACTTACAAACTTAAACTTAATAGCGCAGCATTTCATTGCTATTTTAACAGCAAATTAGTGAAATGCGCCTAGGCTTGTGCACACCGTGCGCACACTGTGCTTGTTACACACACAGGGAAACGCAGCAGCACACAAACATGCAGAAGAATAAATAAAAATATTACAATGTGAAATAGTATTACATGATCTGCACGCGCTCTAACACTTCACGCACGAGCAGATCAGTTTCTTCTCTTCTTCGCTCGTCTTCTCCTTCCTGCTTAGCAAATACGCCATCATAACAGCAATGCTCCAAGGAACAAACGTGCCTGGCTTTTAAAAGGGAATGGGAGATGACACTCTGATTGGTTTATTGCATGTTACGCCCAAAACCCACCTATGAATTAATGAAGACACTAAGTACAATCCTTTTGAACCATGCACCTGGCGCACGGACCCTTTTTTCCGCCGTTAAACTAGCAAAAGTGGATTCGTACACGCCCTAAGCACACCTACGCCAGGCGCTGCACGCCATGAGCTTAGATCGTTAAAATAGGGCCCAATAAGTTATTTGAAGACATCACATCACAACCCGCCTTTGCCTTTAGGTAGTCGTGAAAAATTGTGAATTTATTATGTTCTGTCGTTAAAGGCCCGGACACACAGAGCCGATAATTGGCCGTCGGACAGTCTGGCAAGGTCAGTGACTCGAGTCTGTTCGGTGTGTTCCGTGCCGTCGTCCGTCCGAGGGGCCGTCGTCCTTCATTTTGGCTGATTTGACATGTATAAATCGGCGGGGCGGGCACTGCCGGCAGTCGGACTCAAATGACCCATCTGATTGGTAAGCTAACCCGGAATCGGGGAGCGGGATGAGTGACTAGAGTCTCTCAAAATCTGATGAAAATCTTTTAAACTGACCTTTGTTGATCTTAAATGAAGACAGATTCACCAACTGCATGGCCTATTTCTCTCTTAAAATGTTTTCAGAAACACGTTTCGGTAAACTATTTTAGTCCAATATGAGATCGTATTCTGAACAAGTCGCCATGACAGTCTGGCTTTGAATTTCCGAAGAAACCAGACCCACGTGACGCGTTCGTCCAATCGGCTGCCGGTTTTCATTTTTGGGCGACAATACAGATTAGTGCCGCCTGCTGTTATGGAGCCGTATTACGTCTCGTCACTTTGGTGTGTTCTGAGGCACTTTTTTGACCAACTCAGGGAGACTGATCAGTCCAACTGCCTTTTCTGCCGACGTTTGGCCGTCGGCTCTGTGTGTCTGGGCCTTTAGACTAAATGTTTAAATCAAATCAAATAATCAAGAATTAAAACGTTAGTTGCAGCCGTCGTTACAAGTATTGATAGTAAGTGCAACTTTAATGCAGATGTAAGACTACAAAAGGCAAAATGTAATCAAATAAGTAGAAATGTAACCAACAATTATTTGCATTGTCATTATTTTTCTGCCTTTTTTTTGTTTTTTGTTGTTGGGGTAAATTGATTCAATTTTTGGTCTATAAAACATAAGGGGAAATCAGAAAAAGACACATTTATGCTTTAAAACAATATAAAGTAATTAAGTCCTGATTAAGTCTCCCATCACAATGTTTTCTCTCAACATATCACCACGGTCTAAATATTAAGTATACACTTTGTGGAGACAACACACAGCTGTGATGTGTTAATGTAAGTGGCTGCTGGTTAATGAGGTTTTTTTAGTCTTTGTTTTTGTGAAAGTTGAGAATGTTTTGTCTTCATTTGGTTCCACGATCGCTGCCAGATTTGGTTTCTCAGCAGCAAACTCCGTTACGAGTGAAGTCACCTCTGATCTCGGACTATTTATAATAAAGTTATTCCAAGTTTACTCGCTTTTAGGTAATTCCGAGAGGCTGCTACTCACCGTTAGCCACGTGCCGACCTCCTCCTTCTCTTTCTGGGCCGGGTCCACCTTTTGGGCCAGACCCAAACCTTCTTTTGAGTACGCCTTCGTCTTGGTTTCTCTCTCCACTATTTTGAACCGCTCCATTTGCTGCAGGCAGACATATACACGACAAAAACACAGACAAATCTCATAAAACCAGCTGTACTTGTTGATACACCTAGATCACATTATAATAAAAACTCTTATTTTCTACGAGTAGAAAAAAAAACAACCTTCAAATCACAGCAGATCTTTTCGCAGCAGATTCAGACAAATACGAAAGAAATCAACTTTCAACTAAATTTACAAATAACTTTAGAGGCTAAAAAAAAATTACGTTTTTTTTTCCTTTTGTCTGTTCTTAACCCTCCTGTTGTCTTCGGGTCAAGTCTGACCCCTTTTCAAAGTTTTCTATATGAGAAATTTAGCTTTCTTTCAACAAAATTGCCCAAAAATAACATGGATGGTTCCATGCAACGCTCTTTGCAAGTACAATTCCAATGTTTAAAAAAACGTGAAAAAATGTTGACAAAAAAAATGGCAATAAGTAACAAAAGCTAGCCTGGGAAAACCCTGACGACCTTCTGGCAAATTTGAGATTTGCTCTGCAAGTCAATCTGGCCAAGACCCCATTCAAGCCCATTTCCAATTTTTACCAAATCGAGGCACCAATCACAGCCGTTGAGGCGGACTCTACACGATTAAGATTTTTAAGCATTTTGTTTACATTCAACATGACGGCTACTGAAGCGCAGCAACCCGTTGATGCCGCTGTCGTCGCCACGTCACCCGGATCATTGGTCTGATTGGTTGAAGGACTATCCAATTGTGCCCAGAGGCATTTGAGCGACGTCCATTGGTCCTTTGGAAATGGGCTGTGAATGAACCTTGCCCAGACCCACTCTCAGTTACAACTGAGAAGGGTCTGGTGTCAACCAAGCTAAACAAAAGTGCCAAATACATTGAAAAAAGCGCCAAAAGCCATTAAAGCCTTGAAAGCAGAAAAAAAGCTTTGAAAAAAGCATTAAACAAGGCAATAAGGTTTGAAACAGCGTCAAAAACGTAAAAAATGTGTCGAAAAACATGAAAAAGTATCGATTGTCAGTTTTGAACTGGGAGGACAACACAAGGGTTAAATATTTAACAATGATGGAGCTGTACTTCTTGATACACGTGGATAACAACAATAATATTGATAATAAAGACAATCTTTTATATTCTACGAGTAGGAAAAACAAACTTAAATTCGCAGCAGATCTTCTAATAGTACAAAATAAATCAAACTTTTAATTGAATTTGAAATACCTTCACATAAGATAAAGAACGGATGTTTCTCTTTTGTCTGTTCTTAAACAATCCTAACAATGAGGGAGCTGTAAAGTAGGAGAACTCAGCAATGATAAATGGAAGTCGGGCACTAGAGGAGCCATTCAAGCCCACTCAGCAGACTAGAAATAGGACAAGACCAGATAACTGTCTGTTACTGAAGGCAGTTACAGCCTCTTCTCTCCTTTAAACGTCTTATGCATGTCATGTATGCAACAGACTTGTTTTTTTTATTTGGTCCATAAAAGTGACAAATCGATCTCCTCGGGCTCTTTTGTCCTTACTCCTTTCCGACCCTTCCAGTTTCAAGTAAACTGATGGACAAATGTTGTCCACACAGCAGTTTAAAAGGAGATTGAATGTGATTTAGAGCCTAACGTTCAATCAGAATTAAAACACAGCTATCAATGTGCGGAATATTGAAGTTTAACACTCCCTGCAGGAAGTATAATTTCAGCTCGACTAACAGAACCACAGGTATTCTTGGAGAGCAGCGTTGGGATGAGAAAAAAAAAAAAAAAAAAAAAAAAAACTCAATCAAGATCAGAGGGAGCTGGCGAGTCGCTCTGGTCTCTCATTGTGCGGGCAGGTGGCTCACATTCAGTCCATCTCAATAACCCTTTAATCAAATGGCTCCTGTGGCTCTGCGGCCCGACGGGCGGCCAAGCTGCGCTACAGAACAGGTGTTAAGATATCCGACCAGCTCCCTGTGAAGAACGCCATAATGAGCGGCTCCTTTACTTAAAGGGAATTATGGCCATCAAAGTTAATAACTAACACTATCTACTGACATGCATTGCTATTCGTGTATTTAGCCATTACAAATGTTTAGCTTGTTTTTCTTCTGTTCTGGCTCTTGCTACTTTGTCAACTCTTAGGCCTTGATAGAACTAAAACAATTACACATGTGAAAATTGCAGCTATTCAGTTAAAAACATGATTAACTTTTAAACTGCAAACATACTGTAAATTTCTGTTTCCAAGATCGAAAACTGAACTTTGAAACTCGACAAAAATATCTTCTACACAAAAACTAATGTTTCCTGAACATGAATGAAAACATCAACCCAATTAATCAGCGTACTGAGTGATATCAGTGTGTATATACACAAAAGAAAACATTCAATCCTGGAAGTCAAATATTGGCCAATACATTTTGGTACACTGCTAATCTATAACTTGATGTGTCAATGACAGAGATATGTAGAATTTAGAATTCAGTCATTTCTACAACCTGGAATTTTTTTAAAGACTTTCCAGAGTTCGGAACAAACGCAATCCTCCAGTGTGAACAAGGGTCCTGGTGGGAGTGTTATAATGAACACGATGTGTCCTACTTACCGTTTCTATGAGTTTGCGGTTCTCTACTAGCTGCCTTTTGTCTTTGATCTCGTTGGATGCCACCCACGTCTTGATCTGGTCTCGAAGACGCTGGGGGATCAGAAGAGGAAGAAGAGGGAGAGAAACAAAGCAGGGGGAGGGAGGGAGAGAGAGGGCTGCAGATCCATCAGTGGATACATGCAGAGACTCGTCCTATACAGTCATGGATGGTCAACTAGTTGTCTACATGCGGCAAACAGGCTTGGCTTGGAGTTTGGTCTTCATGGAAACACCGAGATGAAGCACACACAGTCTCTGGCTGACTGTGATGATATTTAATACTCACATAATGCGCACACACACACACACACACACACACACACACACACACACACACACACACACACACACACACACACACACACACACACACACACACACACACACACACACACACACACACACACACACACACACACACACACACACACACCTCTCTCTCTCTCTCTGTGTGGGTAGGGTAAACAATATCAGATTAGCAAACAATCAATGCCCTTTCATCCAATTCCAGGGCCCGAACTAGACACACAACAGACCTCATCCTCTCATTTCTGTCTCGCTTGCTAATTGGTTAAATTAGACTCTTTATCCACCTGGTGTTAACACGTAATCTGTATGTGGATATCTGACGAGAAGAAAAAAAACGCATGTTAATCCAGCTGTGAATTCACACACAGGTGGTCGGATCTCAGCTTGGTGTAAACGCAATCTACAGCTGAAAACAATTCATTGATTTATCGATTAGTCAATCCACAGGCAATGAATCGGCATCGATTTTGATGATTGATTTTTAGTACTCCCCCAAGCATATGAATTATGTAAAAATACTATAATATAACGTGGTTTTCCTATGTAAAAAGTAAAAAAAGAAGGGGGCTGGAAGCACATCTTCACACACAAAAAGTTCAATAGCACATCTACACTTTCTCCTTCAGTGAGGAATCCGGGTTGTGGCCTTGCGCCCAGCCCACCAACGCTGCTTGCGCTAGGTTGACCAGGGAAAGAGCAGCGTGCATCGAGGTGGCTAGAAACATCACAGGGATTCAGCCATATTTGTTTGAGCCTCACGCCGCATTCAAAACCGGACGCGGAAGCGCCGCCCGCTTCCTTTATGCGCCCATGTTAACCAATGGGGCTGTTCAGACAGGACGTGCCGCAGTTTGTGTCGCTTTTGCGTATTGGACAGCGATTGGCTTTCGAATCTGTTGCGTACTGAATCAAGCTTGCCATTACATTTGAATCTCAGAATTTAGGGAAAGTGCACAGATATCTCCACCTTGAGGAGAGGAATGCGAAGAGACCTTTTATAGTGTCAAACTTTTCACATAAACTTGTTTCATAAACATAAGACAAACTCAGTTTTGAGTGGAGGGGATCTTTCTCATATGTGTCTCTCTCTGTGTTTACCTGTAGCTTTTTAATCTCTTTCTTGAGGTCCGCTTCATATTTCTCTTTCTGGTTGGCGTTGGCTGCATTGTGAAGCTTTGGAGGGAAAAGAAGCAAAGGAGGGTCAAACAAGCTCTGGTCCTAAGACAATACAGCGCATGGTTCATTCATTCATGTTGTGAATATTGATAATGCAGTCTGTGTTAACAAGTTGCACCAGGCTGTCGATTACGTATTAGCTCATACTTGGTTAGATTCAAATTCTGTCATTTGTGTTAGCTTTATGCCTTATCAATTCATTTCAGGACAATTCCATTGATCTCTGTGGGGAAATTAGGGTTTGTTGCAGCAGCACAGGAAACACAATTCAATTAAGGAACAAAGATAAAACATGAGAAAAAAATGGATAATAAAAATACACTTTTAAAACAATAAATGTAATACAAATGAAACATGAACATTTGTGGGTTAAAAAAACAAGTCTCTTAAGAGTCAAATAGGACTTGTAGTGATCAGTGGAAAACGCTGCCAAATAGAAGCACAGCAGCACAATCAGTACAGGATATAATGAAGGGAAAATAAAAGGGGCTACTGGGATGTCGGGTAACTAAAACACTGACAACTTTCTGCCTCTTTATTAGCAGAACAGATGTACACTCTGGGCCTTTGCGCTGCTGTTAGCTCAGGGCCAAGCACTGTTTTAATAACAGCTCAGTTTATTATCAGTATCAGGAGTACTGTACGGTCTGTTGTGGTGATGGTAGAATATGCCTGCACAGTCAGAGAAGTTAAGCTCAGAGGCAGATAAGGAAATAAATGAAACTAATGCAGCAATAACAAAAACGGACTGAAAAACGTTTCCTTCTCGTCGACGTCCTTCACTCCTCTAAATAAATGTTCCATCCACACACTACATTTGACCAGAGTTGTGTCAGCGTTTCTTCCCCAATCACAGTGTATAGAATATGTATGTTAGCATTTATTTTACATTTATTGTTTAATTCCTTTCAATATGTTTATGTATGCACCATCCACCAAGGCAAATTCCATGTAAGTGTTACTTACTTGGCAATAAATCCTTTTCTGATTCTGATAACACAAATAATAACAATTAGGGCTGGAACAATTAAGACGATTGGCAGACAATTAATCAACAACAATTGTGATAATTGTTTTAAATTGGATTTTTTTCTTTGTTTTTTTGACGCCACGATTCGCTGGTTCCAGCTTCTCAAAATGTGGACGTTTGCTGGTTCTCCTTACGTCTTCTCCAATTGTTAACTGAATACCTTTAGGTTTTGGACAAAATAAAAAAGACATTGGAAGACGTCGCCTTGGAATACTTCCCTGACATTTTTACAGACTTCTGAGTCCAGTTTCTCTAATGGCATCTGCTGTTCTCTGTTTTAAACCATTAATAATTGAATTAGAATTACCGCATTACGGTTAATTGCCTCCGCTAGCCAGTCAAGTGCAGTTTACATCCATGTCTGTTCAGAGTCATAATATATGTAGTGAAGACTTAAGACACAATAAAAACAAAAAAAGAGGTATTAAGTGTATTTCTTTTAATGATACGTGTCTCCATTTTAGTATCCGACCAAATGTAAGATATGGTCACCATCTCTAATCTCCCCTTCTGTTTCTGAGTTATTGAGTTTAATGATGGCCTCAAAAGTGTTCTTACAGAAGATTAGGATGTCACAGTGAAGTTGACTGTTTGGATATAAAATGTCATCACTTCATCATTTTATCCTATTAGACATCTCTGTGAAATGTATATGTAATAATCATAAAAAAGGGCTCTGGGAAACAGTGGATATGGGACTATATTTTTTTTTACTATGATTAATCAAAGCAATGATCAATGAATAGATAGTCAAGTCCCGATGACGATCCTTCCTCACCTTTTGCCAAATGTCTTCAAACTGTTCGACTCCTTCCGCTACTTTTTTCAGACATCGATCTATTTCCCCTGGAGGAGGAGAGAGGAGCACAACAACAGGAAGGGATCAGAGAAAGCTGGGAAATGAAACCGATCATGTGACAGTGAATATATCATATCACACACTCGGGGGAAGTTTTAAAAAGCAGATTTAACTGATCATCTGTCCCAGAAAAGTAATCCAGGGAACATAAAAAACATAAAAACCTGCTACTTATAACACAAACTTTACAAATTGTGTTTGAAATCCTCATTAAATATGCATATCTTAAAAGCTAAAGCACAACACATATCCTGTGCACACCCAGCTGCCAGTTTATTAGGTACACCGAGCTAAAAATAATGCGCTCTAATACAACGGTATGGAGTAAAAACAAACCTGTTAAGACAGGCCGACCGGTGTGCACCTGGTCGGCACTTTCAATATTACTTAGCATTACTGATTGCATTATCGTGTTCTCACTCTGTATTATATTCTCTATATTATGCATGTTGCTTGCGTTTGTCCCTGTAAAGCACTTTGTGACTTGCGTCTGTGAGAAGCGCTTTATAAATATATATTTGACTTACTTACAGTCCTGCAGTAAATCCTTCATTAGAGCTTGTAGTGTTTAGTTTGTGGTGAACCGGTTTCAGAGAGGTGTTGATTTAACTGTGTGATCGTTTTGGAGGATGCAGGTTGTCGTAGGGCTGGAAGATTTTGGCTAAAATCATAATCACGATTAATCAAACAAGTTACCTCGATTACGATTATTGAACGATTATTTTTTTTTTTTAATTTCTTATACTGTAAATATGTTCACGGTTATTTTTACGCGGCGGCCGTAATATGTTTTAAGAGGAAAGTAAATTAACACACAGTGGGCGGCGGCGGAAATATTAATAGGATTAAAAGACCGAAATAACCGACTTGGTAAAATTACGTCGGTTATAGGCTCTGAATTTCGGTTTCGATTATTTTTCGATTAATCATCCAGCCCTAAGTTGTCGTACAGAGAGAGGTTTCTGTTATTAATCCTATCCTTGCTAATATAAATGCTACGGGTGTACGATTCAGAAAATGCCACGAGTCGACTGCGATTTTTAGGCTCATGATTCGATTCAATATCGATTTTCGATTCAAAAACGATTCACAGTATGCATGTACGTATGTATATGTATATTATACATCCCTTAGTACATTCATCTTTTATTATTCCATATTATTCATGTGGATTTGTTTGTTATTTTAACATCCTGTTATGATGTATGTGTATGTTGTGTGCGATATCTGTAAGCTACTGGGACATTGAATTTCCCCTTGGGGATCAATAAAGTATCTATCTATATGTCATGTGATTGCAGTAGACATACAATAAAAAAAAAAAAAAATGAATCGATTTTTGGAATTCTATGAATTAATTTTGAATCGGTAGAGCTTGAGTCGCGATTCGAATACGAATCTATTGTTTTGCACACCCCTAATAAATGCCACATACGGGTGAATCTGCACCCCCAATGAACAGTGGAGTGTGTGTAAGTCAAACCAGAGGCACTTAATGATGGAAGCGTTATGTCATAAACATTTATGACTTGTTTATAATGTTTAGGACACGTTCATGACAGTGTCATGTCACTCTTATGTCGATACCTTCAAGTGAAGTGTAACCAAGATTTCTTTCCGATATGCAACTAAAAGACTGAGTTCCCTTTTCGAGACATGGGAAAAACCCTTTCCAACTTATTAAGAATAAGTGAAATACTTCTACTAATAGTTAATGTTGTTCTGATAGTTAATTGATCAGCTGTGCGGTCGCTAATGGAGGAACGGGGAGTGAGGAGGAGAGCTGCAGATGCTGGTGTAGTCGAGAACAGACTAAGTTATGAGAACAGATTCTAGTTTGTCCTTAAACTGCCTTGATGTTAAGATTCTGCTGCGGGGTGTGTTATTTTTAGATGAAAGTCCACCTCAGTAATAATACATTATATAGTCTAGTCGGTGCTTGCGGTTGATCTTTTTCTTTGCGAGGAGTTTTTAGGGGAGATGCGCGTTTTGTTTTTTAAAATGTTGGAGAAGTCACAGGAGCACACATGAAGGGATGAGTGATGCTGGCAGAGACGCATCAATCTGTTCAAGAAAGTCTTTTTTAAAGCCTGCGGTGACAAACTTCAGGTTGGAAATAACTTCAAAGTAAAGGAACATTTCTGTGGGACAGCGGAGATTTTGGTCAGGTTTAGGGCTGCACGGTATGAGGAAAATACCCAACTGTGATTCTTTTAACTTATATTGCAATTGCGATATGATATGGGAGGGAATGACCACTTTTGTATCATTATTTTCATTGAAAAATATTCAAATTAAAAACGATTATAGTGTGATTTTTGCGAGGATTCGTCCCAAACAAAGTCTTTATGTCTTCAGTCTGTAGGAAACGATCTGTAGGCCGGGATGTCCATGTTTCGATTTGAATCCCATTTCTCCATACATTTAGGGATCAGAATAATCCAAAATGAAATTCTTCCAGAAAGAATAGGACTAAACTATGTTTAAGAAAAGGATGGCTTAAAATAGGGGCCGATTACTGAGACTTATAAATAAAATATCAAACGAATTTGAAAGTGTCCCCCCCGTCCCCAGTGAAAATTACACCCTAGGGTTTGACAAACATTGCCCCCCCGCTCCCCTCTGATTTGGATATTGCACCAGTCCATATTGCGATTTCGATAAAATTGTGATTAATTGTGCGGCCCTAGTCGGGTTTAAAGCTTGTTGTGGCGAGCGTTGAGCTTTGGGTGCATTATCATCCGAGTCCCGTGAACAGTTCCAGACATCAGTCTACGCCAGCGTCACTGGTACGGTTACACCATTTACATTTTTGGAATAAAAAGCCTCGAGAAAGGAACAGAACAGCAGCAGAGGACTCGGATCCTGACGGTTCTCACAAGAAAAAATAAAAGCGAGTCTTTCTGAAGCCTCAACCGAGCTCTGGTGTCTGTGAAAGTCTGTGAACAGGATCATGAGCAGACTTTTGCACAAATGTCTGCCAACACACGCAAACACAATGTCACCCTGTGTGCACAAAGTGCAACATTTAACAGACCAGAACGGGGAAAGAAAACAAACAGAATCCTTTGAATAGCGGTGATAGTGAGATATATATATATAATTTATCAATTCTCATTGGATACTGAAATACTGATACATACCATCATATGGTAAATTGTTCACCTGACAATCGAGTTACTCATCACATTAATACTACAATCCTAAAATGATGTCCCAACACACTCGAGACATCGAAGCGATAGCTATCTCAGTACAGTATCAATGATATAACTAAATGTACCATCGTAAAATAGGGTTACCAGAACATCTCTGCTTGGATCTTGTTGTCACGTTGGTCCAAAATGCTACTGGCTATCTACCTGCTTAACTGACACTTGATGCACACACACACACACACACACACACACACACACACACACACACACACACACACACACACACACACACACACACACACACACACACACACACACACACACACACACACACACACACACACACACACACACACACACACACACACACACACACACACACACACACACACACACACACACACACACACACACACACACACACACACACACACACACACACACACACGCCTGTAACTAAACATGACATGTAATTGTAGTTTAAGAGTTGTGCATGGTTGCTTTTCTGTGAGCTACATACAGTTATCTTGAAATTGGTTAGTCGATCGACTAGTCGATCTATTTTGAGTCATTTTGAAGCAAAAAGAGCGATAGTTCCAGAGTGTCAAATGTGAGCATTTGCTGCTTTCTTTGGTGTTATATCATAGTAAGCTGAATAGTATTTGGTTTTGGACTGTTGGACATACAAAACAGGACACTGGGTGGCCGGGTTGGTCAGTGGGTAGAGCAGGCACACATATACTTGGCGGGTTATGCCTCGACGCAGAGGTTCAGGGTTCGGATCCGACCTGTGCCGATCCCCCCCCCCCCTCTCTCCCCTTTCTCACCTAGCTGTCCTGTCAAATAAAAGGTGGAAAAGCCCAAGAAATAATCTTAAAAAAGAAAAACAGGTCATTGGAAGAAGTCACTTTTGGATCTAGGATATTGTGATGGACATTTTTTAGCTATTTAAAGCTCGGCACAATAGACAAAAGTAGCATGAGGCGGAAAATGGGCAGAGTAAAAAGGCTAAAACACATTAAACAAAATGGTATAGACTTAGTCCTTCAAAAGGTGCACTGATTTAAACTGGAGCACCCCCCCCCCCCCCCCCGTAGCTCTGTGGATTTAGCAGGTGAGAACATATGTGGCCCCCTAAACTGTAGCACACTGAAAATGCAAATGCAATTCTGACCGCTTCTAAAGGCCCTGACACACCAACCAGACGGGCAACCGTCGGCAGAAAAGCCAGTCGGACTGATCAGTCGGGTCCCCGAGGTCCAAAAGTGCCTCAGAACACACCGAAGAGACGCCGACTTAAACACGCTCTGCACGTGCGCGAGACATAATATGTCTCCATAGCAGCAGGCCGCGCTGCTCTGTATTGTTTCCATTAACAGTCTGATTATTTCCCAGAAAATGAAAACCGGCAGCTGATTGGACGAACGCGTCACGTGGTTCTTTTTTCTCTGGAAATTCACAGCCAGACTGTCATGGCGGCTTGTTCAGAATACGATCTCATATTGTACTAAAATAGTTCACCCAAACGTGTTTCTGAAAACATTTTAAGAGAGAAATAGGCCGTGCAGTTTCTGAATCTGTCTTCATTTCAGATCAACAAAGGTCAGTTTAAAAGATTTCCGTCAGATTTTGAGAGGCTCATCCGCTCGCCATTTCCGCGTGAGTCCCGGCTGCCCTGTCTCCGACTGAACATGTTGGGTCGGCCCAAATGAAGGCCGACGGCTCCTCGGACGGCCGACGGCACGGAACACACCGAACACACTCGAGTCACCGACCTCGCCAGACAGTCCGACGGCCGATTATCGGGCTGGTGTGTCTTCTCTCTTAGGTGCAGGTATTTTGCGGGGGGGTTTAGGCATCCTTCCCCAAGAAAATGTTACCTTTTTTTAAATAAAAAAAATAAATAATGAAATTTCCCAGTACATGTTGTGCAGTTGTGGGTTGTTGCCCCTTTTATGGGTTTTTGCGTCTCTTTGTAGTCGTGTGGTCATTTTAATGACCAAAAAGAGTAGAGAAGGTAAGGAGGAGAAGGTAAAATGAGCTCAGGTAAATTCACCATGTTTGAGATGAAGCTACAGAAACCAAAAGCCTGTTTGTTTTGAACTCCCTCTGGAGCCAAATAAACTCTAACCTGGCAGGATGACAGCTTAGGGTGCTGACACACAGAGCTGATTATCGGCCGTCGGACCGTCTGGCGAGGTCGGTGACTCAAGTCTGTTCGGTGTGTCCCGTGCCGTGGCAGGATGACAGCTTACACGACTCAGGAAACAAGCTACTTGTTGTGTGCATGTGACTTTTGTTTACATGCCCTGCTCTTACAACCAAGCTGCGTGAAACTAAAAGAACATTTTTTTTTTTTCCTCCTCTTCAGGTCGCTTAACAAAGCACACAATAACCCAGCAGCAGCAGGTGTGGTCTGGTTTAGCTGTAAACATTTGTTTTTAACCTACTTAAAGTGACAGATGGGTGGAGTTTATCCACAAAGATGCTACACACCGACTCTGAAATGCTTCTTTGCGCGCGCCACACACACACACACACACACACACACACACACACACACACACACACACACACACACACACACACACACACACACACACACACACACACACACACACACACACACACACACACGTTTTAAGCCCCACAACGTCTCCTACCAGACAGCCCTGCCTGGAAGGCACTAGGATTAGGCAATGGTTAGGGTTAGGTGCCTTGACGTCACCGGTCGCAGCGCTGCCTGGAAGGAGACGTTGGGGTCTTAAAACACCATCGAGCCACACTCACACCCACTCACCTTGAAGTTTCCTTTTATCGGCCATGACTGATGACTAGGATGATGTCTTCATGCCTTCTTTTACTGCAGAAAACAGAGACAAACAAGTGTATTTGGTGTATTAAATACACAGGGCCAGTGCACAGTAATAAACACTACCGCCAAATAAACAAGCGCTATTTTGCGCAACCCTAAGAATATAAAACGATATGCACTGAAGAAATGTTTACAAAGACAAAACACAGACTGGTGGAAAGATGGGAAAGAGGAGACATAGAGGGAGAAATGTGGAGACCTTTTTCTTCCGTTTTCATTAATAAGTAGCTGCCCTGCTGAAGGGTCTTTGAGCAACACGCTGAATCCCTGATGACAGAGGTGCAGCTCTGCAGCCGAGCTTGGTCTTTATCCTCCACAATGTCCTCACTGTAACTAAAAGAAACATCCCCCTGTATAATTGAATACTTGGTTCATTAATCTGTGAAGTTCAATGTATTCAAATGAGTAGTTTCAGGTGTTGCACAGCAACGGATTTGTTACACCTCCTGCTCAATTTCCACATCAGCTGATGATTTCGACACTTTTCTAAAATGTTTTTTTCCCCAATAACACCCGAGGAACAAGTTGGAACTCGTCGCGTTTAATGCTCTGTTCTCACTGCCTCGGTACAACAGGCATCAGCTGCACCGGGACGGGCAAAGTTGCGATCGCATGCTGATGAGAACTGCTGATATTTATGGTTGATAAATCCTATTCTGCAATCAAACTCTGCTGTGGCGGCGGGAAATGTCTGAACATGACATATGTTTGACTAGTTTAAGAAAAGACATATTGTTAAACAACAAACTGGACCGAGAACTCAACTGCATGCTGCAAGTAGCAGCTGACAGTGTGTGTGTGTGGTTATTTTAGGGCTGCTGTTTGAAGAGGTTACACTGTCACCTGATGCTCCGATTCAGAGTAAAATTAGAATTAGGTGAGCAGGTAGGAAAAGGACAACGGTGCTTTTCGTGGACTTCTGCAGGATTCATGGCTTCCTTTAATACGTGACATCTAGGCATCAAAGCTTAAGAGTCTGCAGCTTTTTTTCTGACTGTACTTGCCAAAGTGAAACCAAAATCTCGCTTCACATTTAGTTAGGGTCTCTTAAGATACAAATTCAACCATTTTAGTCTCAATAACTTCACTAGAGCGGATAAGGATCAGGACAAAAAATATATTTTCCTACATGCAGGCCTACTGTACATGTGGCCTGGGTACCGTTACACTGTATACATATATATTTTTCTTCTGCACTAATTTTGTGGTTTATGTGTTGGATTCTCATGTTCACTGTGTTTTTCTTTTATATATTTTGTAGTAGCATTGATGGAGGGAACCTGAGAACAAGAATTTCACTGCCAAAGACTGCTCCACTGTAATTGTTGTGCATATTATGACAAAAGACTTAAAAATATGCCAATGCTGATATATATGTGATAATCTAATATCAGCAGATAGTATCATTGGGTTGGACAGATTAAAAACTGTTGAGTTTTGTTGATAAGAAAAAATATAAATCATCCACGGGCTCTCCAGAGGTGGACAACAGAAGAATTGGAAAGCGTTGCCCGGTGTGAGGAGCAAGGGTGTCGGACTGGGGGTGGAAAGGTGACGGAGTACCCAGGGCCCTCATGTGAGGAGGGCCCAGATAGATGCTAGAATGGATAGCTGTGGATGTGAGGAGGGGCCCGTAGAGAATGCCTTTCTACAGGGACCAGAATTATGTGCTACACCTCTGCTGAGTAGTCTCGATTTCTGCTACAACATTCAGATGGCAGGGACAGAATTTGGTTTAGCAACGCGAAAGAATGGATACATCCTGTCTGGTATCAACGGTTCAGGCTGGTGTTGGTGTAATGGTGCGGGGGGCGGTATTTGCTTTGTACACTTGGGTCCCTTAGTACTAATTGAGCATTGCTTAAATGTGGCCTGCCTGAGGATTGTTGTTGCCCATCCCTTTATGACCACAGTGTACCCATCTTCTAATGGCTACTTCCTGCCGTGTCACACTCAAATCATCTCAAACTGGTTTTTTGAAGATGACAATAATTCTACTGTTCTCAAATGAACTCCGGTCACCAGATCTCAATCCAATAGATCACCTTTTTGGGATGTGGTGGAACGGGAGATTTGCATCATGGACGCACAGCGGACTAATCTGCAGCAACTGTGTGTTACTATCATGTCAATATGGACCAAAAGCAGAATTAAAGCCGTATTAAAAAATAAAAAGGGGGTTCAACCAGGTACTAGAAAGGTGTACCTAATAAAGTGGCCAGTGAGTGTATATACATTTTTTATTTTTTTTTAAATGTGACATATAGTATCATTGTGATCTATAAAAATCGATAGCATTGCAATATATGATAAAGGAATGTATTCCACTATCAAGTACTTACTTTAAATATTTGACCTAGATAGAACCTCGGCCTAAACTAACGTTACCTTTATATTGCACCCATGCACTTATGTTTCTGTCTTGATTATTTATGGTTTAACTGATGTTTAATTGACTAAATGCGCTGGCCCTAAAATACACATTATTTCAGCTTAACTATATTTTGGAGAAATACAACTTAAAATTGAAACTAAAACACAATTTTGTAATTAAAGTCTAACACGACTTAAATACAGAAAGAAAGAAAAAAAGTTAGCTTTAGCATTACTTTTCCAAACAGGTGCAGTGCACATAACTGTACACAGGCCCTTGTGTCCTGCTAACACACGTTCACACAGGCCAGTTGAGTTAGGACATACTGAAGACACTTTTACCCTCTGAGCATGTTATAGTCAAATTTAAAAACTAAACCGTAGTCGGGGCTAACGTTAGCTAAACCGAAGGTCCATGCCGCGTTCTCGGACCGAGGGACAAACATTTGTTAGCCCGGGATGTTTATAAACAATGCGGGCATCATTTGTGCCAGCAGCAGCCTGTGGGAACCAACATCCGAGCATATACACTTTAAAACTAAGTTTACACACCGCGACTCAGTGGAGGAAGTTGTGCGTTTTCGTTTTAGCAGCAAAAACACAAGTTGATGTCTTGTCAGTGTGGAGGGCTGCAGCTTCCCACCGGCTACGCTGTTTGATGTGGGAGACACAATTTGGAAAGGGGAGAGAGGCAAAGACAGAAAGGGGTGAGAAGGCGTATACATGCATCATCTTTGAGCCTGCGACCAATTTACCTGGATCTTTCCGAGTTACGATTTCTTGCCTCAGTCGATCCACTCCCGTAAATCTTCAACGATTCAGTATAAAGGCTATTTTTCTAAAATAAAAAATGTCAATTCTTCTCGCTAAACAATCACTCCGCACATCCAAGATGGCCACCAGGAACACCTCCTCCTCCGATGCCCTGTTGGACAGGAGTCCCGCCTACCTCTTCTGTGATTGGTTCGCTGCGGTCTCTTCTGTACTACTATTCGCCGAATCACGCTATCGGTCACGAGAGGCTGATTTTACTACATCCGGAAAAAATCCCGCTCTGATTGGATTGTTTGGAAAGGTCAAAGTGTACGTTTGGTTTCACGCCCCCCTCCACTACTTCACCCCCACTCCCTCTGTCAGACGCAGGGTGTTCTGGGAAATTGAGTTCACCTAAGCATTTTCTTAGCAGCTAAATAACGCCAAGAATTTGTTTATTAAGTAGTAGCTAGCTTATAAAAGAAAGTTATAATTGCTTTTTATTTTATTTTTTCAAAACATTAGTTCACATTATGCTGAAAATCAACATTGTAGCAATTTAAAAAAAATTAAGAAAAACAAGAAAGGCTGCGGCAACAACAAAGTGGATGATTACAATAACATTACACAGATATAATAGAAATAATCTTACATTCAGAGTGTTTATAAACACATTTATATTAAAAATGTAAAACTAATCTTAAATCATTCAATCATTAAATAAAAAAAGGTTCTTCTGGCTCATGTCTCTTGCAGGGATATATGAACATGATATGACCACTTGTATTGAACTTGTTGTTTATGAAGCCAAATCTGTTTTTGGTCTCAAATCATAATTTCAGAAACCAGCCACTGGCTTATTTGATCCTGTAAGCTATGACTTTATGAATCACAGTTTATCATAACCATAGACTATATAAAACATAACATCATAACCTTTGGACCTTTGCATTACTCCTTTGCTCCACTGGTGGGTCCTACAGTCTGCAAGAGGCTGTAAAAGTACATGCTACAAACCCATAGTACACACCAGTTATTATTATAAATAAGATATTTTCAGAAAAATCTGTAACTCTCATTTATTTCTTCAGATTTTGATGATAAATAAATATTCAATATGTAAAGTCCGTGGTCAGGACAAATCATTAACACATATCTTGGTCTATTATATTGCACATGCTGCATGTTCTATACTGTGTACTTTTGCACATCCTGCACTAAACTGGACAACTTACTCATTCAAAAACAGTTATATTGCACATATTTCTTATAGTATTTATAATATATAGTATTATATATATATATATATATATATATATATATATATATATATATATATATATATATATATATATTACAAGATTACAATAAAACAATTACAATAAAACAACAAAAAATAAAATATATATACATTTTATTTTTAATTGTAATTTTCTATTTTACATGAGTTCTTGACTGTTGCAGTACTTATTTATTTTTTCGTCTCAATGTGTTGCAATGGGCAGATTCCTTGTGAGTGAAAAACCTACTTGGTAATAAACTTTGTCAATTAAATTGAATCTTTTTTTTATTGAATCATATTGTTGCAGTCAGCAAATAAATGTGAAAAATGTGAAACAGAGTTTAGTGTATTGCAAAGTGCGCAACTGTGTTTTGAAAGATGCTATGAAAATAAAAGTTATTATTTCTTTTTACTGTCCTGTGAATGCTGGACTCAAAAGGCTTAATTCATACTTTCATTTACACCCTTTATGAACTGTATCCTGACTGTAAAAAGTCTTTTACTTTCTTGCATGACATTTCAAACCTTCTAATCTCAATTTACAAAACATCAGCCCGCCCATCTGGCCAACCCACATAAAATATATAACTTAGGTACGAGACATATGAACAAACAAATGTTTTTATTTTTCAATAATACAGATTAAATGTACATATTTTAGAAAAAAATAATTGTTTATACACTACAAAATGCTGCGTCAAAAATAAATAAAGCAAATAAATATTTCTATATTTTTTATACAAAACAAATAGTGAAGGCCAGTCATTTTAGTAAACAATCATCTGGGGTCCTTAAATAGAGCAAACTTTTCAACAATCTTTGACACATTTACATTGATACTTGCTCTATGAAATGTTTGCAGTCATTCAAAAATCAGTCAGTACACTTTGAAATGTTTTCAAGGCTAATAATTCACAATAGACTGTGTCTTCTAACTAATGTATAACTTCAGTTAATTCCTGAGGTAAAGCAAAAAGTAACTTCATGTAACTTCAACCTCCAATGAAAATCACAATCTTCAATACATCTGAAATACAGAAAAAATAAATCCTGCCCACCATAACAGCTGCACAACAAATAAAAAAATCACAAATATAAATTAATCAGCATTTTGGTAGAAACTGTTGTCAAACTAAATGGATCCTGTAATGTGGCATCTAATCTTCACATCCCCAAATTTCCTCTTCTTACTGTAAGGTGCAAAAAGTGCAAAACAAAAATGAATATAAACCTGCTGTCTCTTCCAGCCTGTACCCTTCCTCGTCCTCCCTGTTGGTCAGTTTCTGAACCTGTAGGAGATCGGCAGCAGCTTGTGAGTCTTCTTCATGCTCTGGACCTTGGCGTGCGTCGCCTCGTCCATGGTCTTGTAGCACCGTCGGGCGTAATCCAGAAGCTTCTCCTTCGACGCCTCAAACTCCCCGACCTCCGCCATCTGCAGGATCACAAGTCTTCATTCATTTAGTGAACGTTTACATCAATGTGGTCATAGTATTCTGTAAAAAAAAGTATTGTATTGCAATAATTTTACCATTGCTCTATTTATACCAATACAGTTTACAGACAGTCGTATATTTCAGAAACCATGCAGGAAAACAAACAACCTCTGACTGTTGACAGTTTCTTTCACAAATTTGGCTCAGTTGGTTGTTTAGGAAAGCTTTTTTTAAGCATCTGCCTGTGATAGAATAACTGCTTAGAAAAGTGATTCATGATTGTAGTTTTTTTAATTCATTCTACACCCTTGGATCAACTAAATGCCTTAAATGTTGCAAAAGCTAACACCAAGCTTACATCAAGTAATACATCTGCTGTTGGCATTATAAAAGATGAATGACTGACTTTGTTTTCAGTGCATCACTGAGTCCAGATACATGCCAACTATTACGAATAGGAACATTCAAAATCAGACCTTCTCTTCAGCCACCAGCAGCAGCTCTGCGATGGGGGAGGTGGAGGCCATGGTGTTTCTGTCCACTCCGTGGATCTGGAAGGCTCGGGACATGCTCCTCACCCGCTGGTAGGTCGTCAGGATCTTCTTATAACGAATCAAAACCCCCTCTGGGTCTTTAACTGGGGAGGGGGAAAGAGAGAGGAGAGAAAATGGAGACTGAGGAACACAGAATGATTGTGATTTGGACCTCCAACACAGTATTTTTCCTTTTCAAACTTGTTTTTATTTCTTAAATCTGCTGAATTGACAACATCTGGACAAATGGCCACTGGTATCTCTTTATCTAGCTCTTGACCTTGTTGGAAAACTACCATCTTACCTTACAGAACTTTTCGGTCACTCGGAGGGACATTATGCTGCTGACTGGCTTTTGCTTCATGTTCCACAAGCTCGCTCTGAACTTGGAAAAAACTGCTTTAAACTTTAGTGGCCCTGACTCCTGGAACAAGTTACAGCACTTCCTTAAAATCATCTCACTTGTGCCTTTTGGACAATTTAGAAATCTGGTTTTAAACTTGCAAACTTCTGCTTGTACACGCTTTACATAATTGTACTTTCTTTTGCATCTGTATTATCCTAATTTATTCATCAAATTATTTTTTCCAATTCAGAAAGTTTGATTGTCTTTCTAGCTTCCTTATGATGGTGTATTCTGATCTGTGTAGTTATCTTTGTAATTACTAGATGACGTTGCAAATGAAGGCCGCCTCTCAATGAGCTTTCGAGGATAAAGGAATGTTGAATGAATGAATGAAAAATGCGTTTGTGCATCAAACAATATAGTACACAGTATAGTAGTCTGGTAGCCTACGTACCTCTCTGTCTCTCCCTCCCGTGGGTGATCCTGAAGATCCTCCTCATCTTCATCCTCGGCTCTGCGCTGTCTCGCCCTCGGCCCTTCTTCTTTGAGCCCTGCTCCACAGACGAATCGTCGTCTTCCTCCTCCTCCTCCTCTTCTTCCACGTACTCGTCCTCGGTGTAGTATTTATCCTCCTCCAGGTGAAACTCCTGCTTCACTGCAGCCGTGAAAAGAAGACCGGAAATGAACTTAACATCTTTATCATGCATCAAGAAAGTCTCCATTTGATTTTTTTTGTTTTAATTGGTCCAGTATTACGCAAGACAAGCTGCAATGTAACATTTAATGGGCACTTGCGTACCTTCAATTTACGTCCACTAAAAGTGCTTGTTTTGCCACTGACATGCTCTGATTATTATTCCAAGTGTCTGACAACATTATGGAAAGGATCCTTACAGAGGTTGACCCTTTTGTTAAAAAGTAAGACCTTTTTTGTTTAACATGAAACTGAAAAATCAATATCGCCAAACCCACCAGACTCCATTCAAATAAACAGGACTTTTATCATCGTAAAACACTTCAAAAGCCATCTTGGTTTGTCTTTCCACTGTTCCAATAATCACCACTTGAAATAAACCCTTAATTCACCCATTTACTTGTGGAAATATGCTGCCTCTACACACGCTTAAAGTATTGTTTATTTACATGGAGTCTGGTGGGTTTGGCGATGGTGATTTCAGGGCTGTTTCATGTTAAACAAAAAGGATCTTAGTCTTTAACAAAAAGGTCTATCTCTCTAGGGATCCTTTCCATAATGTTGTCAGACACTTAGAATAAAAATCTGAGCAGCATCGGTCTGCTCAATGCTGCACTACTTTCAAAAATGTTGTTCCCATAAGTCACTTAGACACAAAAACATATGGAAATAGGTTGAGGGTCCAGTTTGAAAATACATAAGTTATCCTTGACCTTAATATGCATGTTCCAATGACGAAGTTTAACATTTCTAACACATTAAAGTGCAGCAATTTGCTCACCAGGGATGGCAGTGCTGCGACGGGTCCGAGGTCCTGGTCCCTGCAGGCGTTTGAGGGTCATTCCAGACCTGGTCGTCATGGGGGAGGGAGGAGAGGGAGAGCTGGCAGGCTGGACCTTCACACCACGCTGGGAGTCTCCACACCACTCTGCCACTGCACGGGATTAGAATAATACTGTCCAGGTCCAGGAAAACAAGCAAAGACCCAAAAATAGGATAACAAACTAAATAATATACATTTGATTTTTGGGGATTAAGGAAAACTGATGGGCAAATGTTTGGCAGCTTTAAAAGGGACAGTTCACCCCAAATAAAAAATACATATTTTCCCTCTTACCTGTAGCACTATTTATCAATGTAGATTGTTTTGATGTGAGTTGCCTCTCTCTGATATAATGAAACTAGATGACACTCGGCTTGTGGTGCTTAAAGCGCCAAAAGCTACATTTGAAAAACTCAACAGCATAGTCTCTTTTCAGAAATCATGACCCTGTTACTCAAGATAATCCAAACACCTGGTTGTGAGCAGTTTCTTGTACTGTAGGAACTATTTTCTTTCTACCAAACTACACGCGCCAACCGTATCACCATGCAGAAGGAATCATGGACGAGATTTTGGGGTAAACTGTCCCTTTAACAGGAAACATAATCCACATACTTTCCTCGCTTCCTTAACCCCAGAAAAATGTTTTGAATTTCTACTTTTTCTTTTCAAATTTCCCCTTAGTCTTTCTTAGAGTAAGTTCAGTTTTATTGTGTGTCTTTTGAGTGGGACATTGGTACACAAATCTGAAGACTTTCACATCATATCTGAAGTCCAGACAAAGTGTATGTTGTAAATTCTTATTTTAAAGCAATAGTGTGTAGTTTCTGTCTCCCCCATAAGGAATTCTAAATAATGACAACAAAACTGTTGGTGTGTCCACTTGACACAAGCCTTCTGTGATCGCGCACGCGACCCCACGCCTCCTTCACGCCATTGCTGGTAGCCAAGGAAGACACGGAGGATTATACAAACATGGACTCTTCAGAAGAGGTCATTATCTTCACTCGAGCTTCTGTGCGGGAAAGTCACAAGGACGACACAATCTTCTAAACCCAGTCATATTGAGAAATACAGAGAGAGTTGTGTGGAGCCGAGTCTTAATTAGCTCTCTAGCAACTCATTTGGCAACGGCTTGAATGTAACAGACGTTCATTAATATCAAAAAGTTACGCACTAAAGCTTTAACTCTACTGAACTCTGTCATTTCTAGTGCACTAAAAGGCTGCTTCTGGAACTCTACTTGAGTATTTTAAGCTCCTAAATGTCACTTCATGTTGTTTGACGGCTGTAGTTATTAGTGACTTAGCAGAGAAATATTTCACATTATTATTTAACACCTGCGTTCATACAATATGAAGCATTCTTATAATTCAAATGACCATCCATCCATCTTCGTCCGCTTATCTGGTATCGGGTCGCGGGGGTAGCAGCTCCAGCAGGGGGCCCCAAACTTCCCTTTCCCGAGCCACATTAACCAGCTCCGACTGGGGGATCCCGAGGCGTTCCCAGGCCAGGTTAGAGATATAATCCCTCCACCTAGTCCTGGGTCTTCCCGAGGCCTCCTCCCAGCTGGACGTGCCTGGAACACCTCCCTAGGGAGGCGCCCAGGGGGCATCCTTACCAGATGCCCGAACCACCTCAACTGGCTCCTTTCAATGCAAAGGAGCAGCGGCTCTACTCTGAGCTCCTCACGGATGACTGAGCTTCTCACCCTATCTCTAAGGGAGACGCCAGCCACCCTCCTGAGGAAACCTATTTCGGCCGCTTGTACCCTGGATCTTGTTCTTTCGGTCATGACCCAGCCTTCATGACCATAGGTGAGGGTAGGAAGGAAAACTGACCGGTAGATTGAGAGCTTTGCCTTCTGGCTCAGCTCTCTTTTCGTCACAACGGTGCGATAAATTGAATGCAATACCGCACCCGCTGCGCCGATTCTCCGGCCAATCTCCCGCTCCATTGTCCCCTCACACGCGAACAAGACCCCAAGGTACTTGGGGTAAGGACTCATTCCCTACCTGGAGAAGGCACTCCATCGGTTTCCTGCTGAGAACCATGGCCTCCGATTTAGAGGTGCTGATCCTCATCCCAGCCGCTTCACACTCGGCTGCGAACCGATCCAGTGAGTGCTGAAGGTCACAGGCCGATGATGCCATCAGGACCACATCATCTGCAAAAAGCAGCGATGAGATCCCCAGCCCACCGAACTGCAACCCCCTTCCACCCCGACTACGCCTCGATATCCTGTCCATAAATACTACGAACAGAATTGGTGACAAAGCGCAGCCCTGGCGGAGGCCAACTTTCACTTGAAACGAGTCCGACTTACTGCCGAGAACCCGGACACAGCTCTCGCTTTGGTCGTACAGAGATTGGATGGCCCTGAGAAGGGACCCCCTCACCCAATACTCCCCCAGCACCTCCCACAGTATCTCCCGGGGTACCCGGTCATACGCCTTCTCCAGATCCACAAAGCACATGTAGACCGGTTGGGCATACTCCCAGGCTCCCTCCAGGATCCTTGCGAGAGTAAAGAGCTGGTCCGTTGTTCCACGACCAGGACGGAATCCGCATTGTTCCTCTTCAACCTGAGGTTCGACTATCGACCGAACCCTCCTTTCAAGCACCTTGGAGTAGACTTCCACCAACTTCCAGCAAGGAAATTGACGACAATCCCCCATCATCCTCCAGCTCTGCCTCTACCATAGAGGGCGTATTAGTCGGATTTAGGAGTTCCTCAAAGTGCTCCTTCCACCGCCCTATTACCTCCTCAGTTGAGGTCAACAGCGTCCCATCCTTACTGTACACAGCTTGGATGGTTCCCCGCTTCCCCCTCCTGAGGTGGCGAACGGTTTTCCAGAAGCACCTTGGTGCCGACCGAAAGTCCTTCTCCATGTCTTCTCCGAACTTCTCCCACACCCGCTGCTTTGCCTCTTTCACGGCAGAGGCTGCAGCCCTTCGGGCCCTTCGGTACCTTGCAACTGCCTCCGGAGCCCTCCGGGATAACATATCCCGGAAAGACTCCTTCTTCAGTCGGACGGCTTCCCTGACCACCGGTGTCCACCACGGTGTTCGTGGGTTACCGCCCCTTGAGGCACCCAAGACCCTAAGACCACAGCTCTTCGCCGCAGCTTCAGCAATGGAAACTTTGAACATTGTCCACTCGGGTTCAATGCCCCCAGCCTCCACAGGGATGCACGAAAAGCTCCGCCGGAGGTGTGAGTTGAAAGTCTGTCGGACAGGGGCCTCCTCCAGACGTTCCCAATTTACCCGCACTACCCGTTTGGGCTTACCAGGTCTGTCCAGAGTCTTCCCCCACCCTCTGACCCAACTCACCACCAGATGGTGATCGGTTGACAGCTCCGCCCCTCTCTTCACCCGAGTGTCCAAAACATACGGCCTCAGATCAGATGAAACGATTATAAAATCGATCATTGACCTTTGGCCTAGGGTGCTCTGGTACCAGGTACACTTATGAGCATCCCTATGTTCGAACATGGTGTTCGTTATAGACAATCCATGACTAGCACAGAAGTCCAACAACAAACAACCACTCTGGTTTAGATCAGGGAGGCCGTTCCTCCCAATCACGCCTCTCCATGTGTCTCCATCATTGCCCACGTGCGCGTTGAAGTCCCCCAGCAGAACGATGGAGTCTCCCACTGGAGCCCCATACAGGACTCCATTCAAGGTCTCCAAGAAGGCCGAATACTCCGAACTCTTGTTTGGTGCATATGCACAAACAAGAGTCAGAGTTTTCCCCCCCACCAGCCGCAGGCGTAGGGAGGCGACCCTCTCGTCCACCGGGGTAAACTCCAACATAGCGGCGCTCAACCGGGGGCTTGTGAGTATCCCCACACCCGCCCGGCGCCTCACACCCTGGGCAACTCCGGAGAAGAAAAGAGTCCAACCCCTATCCAGGAGTACGGTTCCAGAACCGAGACTGTGCGTAGAGGTAAGCCCCACCAGATCTAACCGGTAGCGCTCCACCTCCCGCACCAGTTCCTGTTCCTTCCCCCACAGAGAGGTGACATTCCACGTCCCCAGAGCCAGCGTCTGCTGCCCGGGTCTGGTCCGTCGAGGCCCCTGACCTTCACTGCCACCCATGTGGCAATGCACCCGACCCCAGCGGTTCCTCCCACAGGTGGTGGGCCCATGGGCTGGAGAGATGGATGCCACGTAGCTTTTTCGGGCTGTGCCCGACCGGGCTCCGTGGCAAACCCGGCCACCAGACGCTCGCCAACGAGCCCTCCGTCTGGGCCTGGCTCCAGACGGGGGCCCCGGGCTTCCTCCGGGCAGGGTCACTCCATCCCTTCCTCGATCTCTCATAGGGTTTTTGAACCAATTCTTTGTCTGGCCCCTCACCTGAGACCACTTTGCCTTGGGAGACCCTACCAGGAGCACAAGGCTCCAGACAACACAGCCCTCAAGTTCATAGGGACACACAAACCTCTCCACCACGATAAGGTGATGGTTCCCGATAATTCAAATGACCGACTAGTGTAATTCATAAAAAGGTTAGACCACCTGCGACACTAACATACTAATTACATTTTAGTGCATTAATAATATAACACTTTAAAATGAGACTATTGATACTTAATTACTTTCACTGTTAAAGCTTTACTGAAATAGAAATTCCGAATGCATTTTTAGTTTAAATATGGTACTAGTTTAACATGGTTATAATCTTTTGTTGATTTTAATAAAGGATGTGAATAATTATTTTAAACTGAGTTTTTGTATGTTGTCTTCATATTGTAGCTATGTTTAATGTACAGATATTGATTCAATTTCATCCTCGCTCCTCTATTATTGCGCTGTGGCAGATATTAATCCAGTACATTGAACACATACACTTCATGTAAATCTTTTTAAGCATGCATTATGTTGCTTTGGAGAAATCCATAATCATAGAAAGTTTTATGCCCTTTTCCCTTCACTTGTTGATTTAGATGATTTTTTTATTTTTATTTCCTCGCTAACAAACTAAATACGACAGACGTGTTTCCCGGCTGCTCACCCTCCGGGCCCCTCATGCTCACGATGAAGCGGTCCAGCTGACAGCGCAGGAAGTTGCGTTCCTCCTCCAGCTCCTCGATGCGCTTCTGCAGCCAGGCGTTCTTCTCCAGAGTGACGTACAGGTGCGCTCGCAGGTTCGACACCAGGATGAAAGGGCTGTACTGGGAGTAAGGAGGCTCCTGCACCACGGGCTCTGCAGGGGGAGGAGATCAGAGATGTTTTCTTCCAAACCTCAGGGACGGCTTCAACACAATAGTACCGCAATGTCACAGCATCGCCGTGTTGTTATATGATTCCACCAAGGGTGTAACTTTGGGTTTGACATTGGGTGGGGGGATGGTGAGATCTCCATTTTTGAGCAAAATTCAAATTTTGAACGTCAAACGCTTTATTTTTTGCATTCTGGTGAAATTTCTGCAAAACTTTGTGCCTTTTCTGAATCAATTTATTGTGCAAATGTCTTTATTTATGTAAAGGAAATTATAATAGTTTTTTGGGGTGCATTGCACTGGCCAGTTTTAATTATTGGGGGGTTGTAACCCCACCCCCCATGCCCCCTGTAAAGTACGCCTATGGATTCCACTGAAAGAAATCGACACTGAGTACATCTAGCAGAAAAAACAGCAGATAAAACTAACATTTGGAGGTTGTTTTTCTACAAAATCTATCTGGTTTGACTCTCTTGTGTTGGACAGCAGTGAACATGTTATGCTAAGCTGCATGCTCAAATGGGATTGGGGGGGGGGGGGGGGGGCAAACGAGGAAGATTTCTGTGGGTTTTAACACACGTATCACAGCAGGTTAAGCATCTCAAACTATTTCCACTTGGAATTTCCACTTAAAGACACAACCCATTTAATCACATTCAACATCTGTCGCACGCAGTGTGAAAACCGTGACCTGCAGAAAACTAACTATCACAGTATGTTACTGCTACATTATAAAACTGGTCAAAACTAGGAAAGCAGTGGTCATGTGTAGTAGACGTGGCGTACCGTCAATATGCTGATATACAGGTGGCCTCTCGTTACTTTCATCCAGAGGGAAAGAGACTTCGTAGGCATCCAGGTACAAACCTCCTCCTCCTGACGTGGACTGGGGCATGTAGTGCCCTGACACACACACACACACACACACACACACACACACACACACACACACACACACACACACACACACACACACACACACACACACACACACACACACACACACACACACACACACACACACACACACACACACACACGAACATTAGCAGGTTAAGCCTACCACAACTAATATATCTGTATCAGCGTCTCTGTGTCCCAACCGGCAGCTGCAAATGGCCGCCCACGGAAGTTTTTTTTGCCACTGTCGCACCAAATGTTTGCTCTTTGGAGGGAATTGTTGGTCTCTTATATTATTATAAATAAATTAGAATGTGGTCTAGACCTACTCTATCTGTAAAGTGTCCTGAGATAACTCCCTTTATTAATTGATTTAACTCTTTAAAACATTTCCCACAGTGTTTTAGAGCATGAATCAAATTCCACCTGCTCGACACTATCTTCACACAGCATGTATTTAATGAGTCTGTCTATTGTTTAGGCTAAAATTAAATTAGTCATAAGGCAAGATGTGTCAGGACTCAGGATCTACACAACCCTATAACATGCCCAAATATGAGCAGAAAAGAAGGCACAATTCCCCAGAACCCAAGCTGATGTCTTCAAATGTCTTGTTTGGTTCTTCCAGTGGTCTGAACACTAAAGATTGTCAGTTTGCAATAACCTAAAACAGAGTAAAGAAGAAAATCCTCACATTGAAGACACGGGGAACAGAGAATGTTCAGCATTTCAGCTTCATAAAATCAATGATTTCAACAATAAATCAATATCTAAAGTGTTGTAGATGAATTACTGTTGACTGATTGTTTCAGCTCTTATAATAAAGTTCAAACTTATTCGGGTTATTCATATAGTGCTTGTGCTTTACATTAAATACACAATAAAAGATAGATAACAGATGATATATAGCGAATATAGGCTAAAATATAAAAGTGGAACTATAAAAATATTAATAAAAAGATATATATATATATATATATATATATATATATATATATATATATAAGCTACACAATGCCAAAAATAAAGAAAAGTATTATTTTAAATAACAAAATAATACTTTTCTTTATTTTAAACCAAATAAAACCAATAAAAAAAAAAACATCAGTAAAATAGTCATAACGTTGTTAATGTAATGTTCAGCATGAACAACTAAATGAGATATTAGGGCATAAAAACGTGGCCTAAAAAGGATCATCTTATCAATAATAATGACTTTTAAAAGGCAGTTTAGAGCCAGAAAGTGATTTGTTGAGGCTGAACTGCAGAAAGCACAACTTTTTAAGTTGTTTTCAAGTCCATGAACAGACGTTGCATTAAGCTAATTATTACATCTATAAGGCATTTAAACGCAAACATGTGAATCTGAATGGTTCAGTACGTTTGCAGCACAAGGTGGATACGCCATTTAGCCTAAATGTTGCAGTTACCTGGCGGGTGTGTATCGTCTCTGTTGGTTTGAGGATTCATGACTGAAAGCTCCGTCAGGTGAGCGCTACTGATGAGTAATAACTCAAATAATGTGATACACTTGTTATTATTAGTCTTCAGCAGGTCTGTGTGCAGTTATACTTCTGTAATACAGCCTGACAACGACCCGCAGCTGCTGCTCTACGGCCGCGCGAGCTGCAATTACCTGATTATAAGTGGCTTCAACAGGTGTACCACGCTCTGGTATGCACATGCGCACAACGATGACGTTCCTTCGCTCTAGAAAAAAAACTTTTATGTTCTGCCCAAAACGACTTTAAAACTTGTTTTCTGACTTCCCCCCGCCAGACGGAAGTGTGTGTAGCCGTTGTTCATGACAAGGTCGGAGAGATGAAAGGATTGGGACGGGTCCAAACTCAGACCGGAAACGTGTCACCTTAGGGGCGGGGCGCAGGTAGGTGGAGAATCTTCTATCCGAGAAGGTAAACGCGGAAGCAAAGAACAACTGAACGAGAGAAATTTCAGAAAATAACCGATAGATAAGGATTTCATGCTGCTGGACGAACAATAAAAAAACAAGTGAGTTAAAGCAGAAGTAGACCTGTTGACGGTGTGAAATTAAATGTTTAGTTTACTTTGATTGCAGAATGAAGTCAGTCTTTGTCAGAACTGAAAGGCTCTCTGCTGTGATTGAGTTCATGAAGCAAAATGAGAAAAAAAACTATGTTATTCATTATTTGTACACTAAAATCAAGATTGAATTTTGTTTTGTTGTTTAGAAAACTTACAGACATAATAACGTCCTGATTGAATCATATTATACCTAAAAAAAAAACATTTCAATGGACAGAATCCCATCAGTGTTCATAGCTGGTATAGGTGGCTAATATTGACTAAATATTGATCTGACAATTAGTCAGACATCCTATGTTACTTACTTACTTAAGTAAAAGTATGTAGGCCTAATCAGGAAACTGAACTAAAAGTAGACAAATGGCCCATGTGACTGTTATACTATTAAATATTAGCCTATATATCATTATAACAAAGGCATTCATGTAAAAGCAGGATTTTTACTGTTGCAGCTGGTTGAGGTGAGGTTACTTTTAACCATTACGTAGCTAATGATTATTTTCTGCTCATATTTTCTCCAATAATTGATTGATTGTTTGTTAAAGAAATACCAAAAACGAATGTAAGGAAAGCTAGAAAATCCTCGCATTTAAGAAGCTGCAACCATGACATATTTTGCATTAAAAATGACTTAAAACATCAAAATAGTTTCCAATCAACGTTATTGAACTAGTGTGTTCTGCTGAAATATGACATTATCATGCAAACTTTGTGTTTCTCTGATCAGGGTGAAGACACATGCATATGATGGAAACTAAAAACACTTATAAGCATCTATAAAAGTCAGGATGAGGCAGATTGAATTGAAACATTGGCACATTTAAGTGTTTTGATAAGCTAATATCAGCCTATATATATAATTTTCATGTTTTTTGTTTCTGCTGATGGTCAGGTTCTTTACTTTTCTCCTTCCCTCTCCCACAGTTTGATGATGGGCCTGTGTGACGGCCTCTCCCACTGTAAACTGGCCCTGGTCTTTGCTGTGTTGATGGACTTACTGGGAGGAACCGCTCTGCTGCTGGGAGTCTTCGCCCCCATGGAGATCAAAGGACAAGACTTTGGAGACTTACTGGTCTATACTGGTATGATATTAATGGATCAACACTAGTGGCAGCATGATGTGAAATAGAAATGATGAGTTGCAAATGCGTTAAGTAGAAAACAGAGATAAAAGTAGAAAAGATGACCGTGTTCCATTGTTGGAGGATGAGTGTGATTGTTCCTTCACAGACATTTTTGTGAGTAGCTTTGTTTGTGCTAGTGTTTCAATTTAAAATGTTAAAAAGACATAAAACAAACATAATGCATGAATGAATATATACTGTATCTATACACATTTGTTTCTGGGTTTCACAACTTAATAACATTGCAGCAACAGGTTTGCGTAAACAAACAAGGAATTTGACTCTTTTTGCTCTCAAAGTACAACATTCACTTAACATATAAAGAATAAAAACAGAAAGGACAGTAATAAATATAAAAAATACTGTTAAGTATACAGTATAACAATACAATAGAATTTACACATTTACAAAAAATATACAATAACAATTTGAAGAGAGGGAAGGAATAGTGCAATATGAGTATAGTCTGAGATTTAAGATTTAAATATATAGTGCAAGGCAGTTCAGTGCAATGGGTACAGTATACCCTCTACAATACATTAGACTACACCACTGTGCAGATGCAACATGATAATGTTTCTGTGTGACCGTGTGACGTTCTCCAACTGTCTGTGTAGTGATGTATAAATCCTGACGAGTGATCTGTGTGCAGGAGCTCTGTTCATGCTGATGTCTCTGGCCGGATGGGTGCTGTGGTACAGCGGAAACATCGACGGTCTGACGTCCAAGAGTGAACTCGGACACATCGGCAGCGCTGTCGACCGGCTGGCTCGAAACCTGAGCCGCAAGATCCGCACGTACAGGGCCAACACTTATTCGTGAACAGGGTCGGTACCTGGCGCTGAGACATGCAACAGGAAGTCTGAATACATTTCAGTTTAAAAGTCTTCGGATGCCTGTGTTTCAGTATTCATACGAGATACTGACACTGAATCAAACTCTTCCTGTCTTAGTGTTACAAGCATGTCGGAAACATTTTAATTCCAGATGTGCACCTGCTTCTGTTACATAGTTGTGCTATTGATGTTTTATTATGATTATAATTTTTTTATATAGTGTTATAGATTCTGTATAGCAGTGGCAGCTTTCAATAAAAGCCATTTGTAAACATTATAAATGTCTAAATGTTATTATTTTTTCAACGGCCAAGTATAATGTAATGGAAATAGACTTTCAAAAATAGACACTTTTTAAAAAATTATTATTAGCATTTTATGGAATTATATAAAAGAGTCAACCACTGGTTGACTGAAAACATGAAAAAAAAAACATAAATCATGAAAAATAGACAATATTGATATACCAGTATAAGTAGATATACTCTGGATCAACAGAAGCACATTTTCAGGATAATTGCCTGACATCCCTCACCTTCCGCTCTCTGTGTGTTGCTGTTTTCAAACTGTAAGCTAGCAAGCTACACACTGAAAATGGCAGTCTGCAATATTTTGCAGACTTCCAAAAGTCATTTAGATTTGTTGTATTGTAGTTTATATCGATGACGTTCCACTTCCGGGATTGTTCAGGATTGTTCCACAAATTCCGCCTGATGTCCCTGATTTCACCTTCCGCTTTCTTTGTGTTGGCGTTCTAAACTCCGGTGGATTTACGCAGACTGTGGTTAACTGCTCCTCAGATCTCTGCAGGGTAAATCCAGACAGCTAGCTAGACTATCTGTCCAATCTGAGTTTTCTGTTGCACGACTAAAACAACCTCTGAATGTACACACGTTCCACCAAAACAAGTTCCTTCCCCAAGGCTGTTTTGCAGAGGCACCACGGCTCTGTTCGGCGTATAGCACCGCCCAAGACGATTGCGATTGGTTTAGAGAAGTGCCAATAAACCAGAGCACGTTTTGCTGTGTGGACTAGCCAGAGGAAGGTCTGGCAATGCGAGACTAGTTGTATTGAAAACCATTGATGCTGCTGCACATCATATTTCATTAAATGTCATTTTAAATTGTACACAAACAGTATTAACACCACAATGAAAACATATTTCCTTACACAGAACACAGTTTTTTTATAAGAAAAGACCAATTGTGTTCTAAGATTTGAAAAATGAAAGTAAGGAAACCTATTGAAATGCTGGAGCTGGTGATAATGTTCTAGCAGCTTGTTTCTCTGTGCCGACTTCTCTCACAGCTGACTCAGGTCAGAGTTCTGTTGCTCTCTAGTGGTAACAGAAGGAAAGACACTCTGAGCCTCAGGATTCACCCCTCACTAAACCAACCAAGATTTAGGGTATATTTGGATTGCTGTGTTCTTGCATCCTCACTGTTGCAAGGTGAGGAGTGTTGTAACTCAGAGGAACCATGAAGCAGATAAAACATCACGCTGGCAGGAAGGTTTGCTGGGAAAACTGGTAGACTTTTATTTTCAGTCTTCAAAAAAACCCATTAACCATCCTGTTGTCCCGTTTTCAAAAATATTTTATATCAGAAATGTGGGTTTCTTTCAACCAACAAAATAACGTGGATGGTTCCACAACGCTCTTCACAAGTTAAATAAGTGATCAGTTCACTACTTAGTTTCATTCAAAGTTATAGCATGTAAAGAAAAATTGATAATAGAAAAAAAGTGACAAAAACGTCTGGAACATTTTCAACAATTTCCAATAAAGCGCAGAAAAATATTGTCAGAAACTTCGAAAAAATGAACAAAGTGTCGAATAAGACGACCAAAACGTTGGAATATTTTTTACATTTTGACCCAGAAAAACCAAAAGTTGCATGGCCGACGGGGAAGACAACACAAGGGTTAAACACAGAGGGAACTCCTCTTTACTCTGCTAAAACGGTTCTGGTGCTGCTCCTCAAACAAAACAGTCCACAGGCCAACGCTAACATTCTATGCACATGTATAAATCAGAGCCCGCCTCTTCAGTTCAAACTGGCCAATCAGGTCATTACTCAGGCCAGAAATCAAGTGTGTTACATCCAGTAATTAACATTCATCTAAACTAAATCAATCCTTTGTCTTTGTTAATTAATGTTGGACATTTAAATAAAGAAAACCTAATTAAATAAAAAGTTGGAGTTGAATTACTTTTACTGTTGTAATGTTTAAGGCCTGATAAACTTCCACAAATCAGTTCATCAAATAAAAAAACATGACAAATCCCAATATTTCCAAAGTGACATTTAAAAGCCGACCTGACAGATCTTTAGTGAGATACTCATCCTACCATATAATCTTCATGACAACCACATGTGTTTGATCACTGATATCTGTATTTTTTTCAAACGACAATTATCCACACTGACACGTCTTATATACACATATGAATGATGGAACTGATGAACTGAGGTGAACAGGGAGGAGGGTTGTGACGATTCAAGGCGAAAGCGACGAAGAGGAGAACATTTAAATATTGACAGCAAGAATGTGATAGGCTGATAGAGATTGTAGCTAAATCTGGTTGGTTGAACTAAAAGACTACACGCTCCCAATCAGCTGATAAGGGGAAGCAGGAGGAGAGGGAGGTGAATGAGAAGGAGTAAGAAGCGTTAGATAGTCTTCCTGACTCAACTCATGCTAATCGTCATGTGGCTAGTTTCCAATAACTTGACCTCTTTTGTTTAATCAGTAAATAGTTTATCAAAGCCCTGTTCATATTTGAACGATCATTTATGAAAATGTGTCTTAAACAATGAACATGATGTGGCCAGTTTCCAATTAGGCTACTCTAAAGATAGCAATCACAGGGCACACCTCATGAAGGTATCCCTGAAAAGAATCACAGCACTTACTTCCTCATTTCACACTGTGTTAATATACCTGTTCCATAGCTGAGCTCCCCTGTATCTAATAGAAAACATTGGAAGATGTAAATATTTGGCATGTCTTGTATTATGGCCGTGTATGTCAGCATTAGACTGAAAAATATACTACACAAGCATCAGAATGGCTGGTGCAAAATTTTGAAAATAAAAACACAAGTTTGATACTTATTTGGTACATTCCAAAATTGTTTCCTGGTGTAATTAGACGTGAATGTTTCCCCTGCAGTATGAGGTGTGTTCCCTGTGAATGACTCCTTACAGGTGAACAAGGACTTAACTCGGACCAAAAGAGATTTTAGACATGTTCTGGTTCTGTGGAAACGGTTTCATCTGAGTCTCTGTTACCTGTTCCTGCCTGCTTCCACTAAAGCTCTCTGTTTGGGCTCGTCTGCTGATAAAGTCCAAAACACATTGTATCATGTAACACAACATGTAGCGTGCTTCTATTATGAGTTCACTTTCATTTAGTTCTTGCTCCTGTAATAACTAACTCTACTGTCAGACTCTAACAGCCTCTGTGCTGCTTCCTTCCCCTACACAGACCTGGGTTGTAACAAAGGTTTAGTGGACTGAAAGATCAGACAGTGAGTCCAGAAAACAGCTTCTGACTTCTGCCTTTAGTTGGACTAATACAGTTTAAAATCTTATAAATCAGAGTCAGAAGATTTCACACTTACTTACTCTGACAACAGAAAAAACTGAAATTGATACATTTTAAATGTAAAAGTAATTTTATTTGACAATAATGATTCTAAAATAAAATACAAAATATGAGAATATCAAACACATCTGACATGCTGAGTGTTGGCTGAGATTCTTAAAGAGCAAAACCACACTTTAAAAGAAATATATCATCAGAATATTTACACATTTTTCTTTTAATTAAGCTAAATAATCAGGATGTTGCTGTCAAGTTGTCAAACACCAGAGAGGACATTTTATTTACCTCTACTTCGTTGGGATGGTTCCATACATGTTACAGTAGTCTATCTATAAGACCCAAACCATATACATATCTAGATAGAGTACAAATAGAGTTATATATTTATATAGTGAGTATATTAACTGAATGTTTGAGTATATAAACCTATAATACAGAAAGGATATTAACCAGACACACACATATCCTTCACCATGAAGATTTTCAATTCCACATAGCGACAAACTCAACATTTTGTCAACTCCTAATACATTTTTTTTTTACATATTTGTTTTCATGTTGCTTGTGGCTTCAAGACTCTTCATGTTATAGTTATACTCAATATTTGAAAGCAAGTATTTTAGGAGCTTTAATATAAATGTTTGTAGAAGCTTATCATTTCAGGTATTGTTTAACTGGAGATGTGAAGAGTTTACTGCTTTACCAGAGCAGGATGTGTTTGTAAATCAGGTCTCTGGATTCAGTTCCTCCGAGACCTCCGAGAGCTCAGAGATGTTGTCAGGAGCTGTAAGGAAAAAGACACTGTTACTGAGCTGCCTTTAATAAACAGAGGATGATGCAGCCTGTCCAGAGGCTGGTCGTTCAGATTAACTCTGCAGGTCCACCAAAAGGTGTTCAGTATTTCCAGCCTCTGAAACAGGTTTAGCATCTGAAGTTTAATCCAGAACCAAGAGACATGCTCCATCTGTCACAATCAATGACCTGACTCAACAACTTGAATGTGACATTTGCAACCAGCAGCCTCCAACCCCAAGAGCTTTTTATATATGCTTCTATACATATGTTTTCATCTTTGTGAAGCACTTTGGTGCAAACTTGTTTGCTTTTAACCATGAAAAACTAAACAAAAATTAAACTTTCCTTTTCAGTTTTCATTTTATTGGTCATTTTATATATATATATATATATATATATATATATATTGTGTGTGTATTATAACCGAATCCACAATCCATGCATGCAAATTCAATAATCTGTTATTTCTGTCACACAAATATCTAATTATTTCTTAAATCTTTTCATGTTTTTTTCCTGGTTTTGTATTTCTTTCAATTTAATTCCATTTTATTTATTACATGTTATTTATTACTCCCATCTACAGTAATTCCAGGTCATGTCAAACAGTCATTGTTTTTGGTCTTTCTGTTTGTGGAGAAATCCCTGAGTGCAAGTAAGTGAGAAAATAGTTTACTCCTTTGGTCTCTCACTTTTCTTCTTTTTGTAAACTGCAAATCCAAAAGTAGGCTAGATAACTTTTCCATTCTCCTCTCTCACCTTTCTTGTTTTTGTAAAAAATGAATCCAGTGGCAGCGGCGAGGACGACAGCAAGAACAGCCACTGCAACAGTGATGGGAATGGTCATCTCTGAAGGATTCTCTGTTGAGCAAATAACAACAATATGTCAACAACCAGACAAAACAGGTTAGAACAGAAGTACATTCATCTGTGTAATATACCTACTGTACACACATTACTTATGGATTAATTGCATGTTGGTTTGTCCTGCAACGGATTGTGTGCATTGGTTTAAAATCAAAAACTAAAAAATGACTTGCTTGTTCCATATTAAACTAGATGACAAAAGCTAAACCACCAAAAAAGACACTTTTGTTTAGAGCTCCACCCAACAGAGGAAGCTGTCCTGTTAGCTTTAAACTGCTCTGTGAAATAGCAAAGTTTATAATCAGTCGATACCTCTCCGGGAACCATCACCTTATCGTGGTGGAGAGGTTTGTGTGTCCCTATGAACTTGAGGGCTGTGTTGTCTGGAGCCTTGTGCTCCTGGTAGGGTCTCCCAAGGCAAAGTGGTCTCAGGTGAGGGGCCAGACAAAGAATGGTTCAAAAACCCTATGAGAGATCGAGGAAGGGATGGCATGACCCTGCCCGGAGGAAGCCCGGGGCCCCCGTCTGGAGCCAGGCCCAGACGGAGGGCTCGTGGCGAGCGTCTGGTGGCCGGGTTTGCCACGGAGCCCGGTCGGGCACAGCCCGAAAAAGCTACGTGGCATCCATCTCTCCAGCCCATGGGCCCACCACCTGTGGGAGGAACCGCTGGGGTCGGGTGCATTGCCACATGGGTGGCAGTGAAGGTCAGGGGCCTCGACGGACCAGACCCGGGCAGCAGACGCTGGCCCTGGGGACGTGGAATGTCACCTCTCTGTGGGGGAAGGAACCGGAACTGGTGCGGGAGGTGGAGCGCTACCGGTTAGATCTGGTGGGGCTTACCTCTACGCACAGTCTCGGTTCTGGAACCGTACTCCTGGATAGGGGTTGGACTCTTTTCTTCTCCGGAGTTGCCCAGGGTGTGAGGCGCCGGGCGGGTGTGGGGATACTCACAAGCCCCCGGTTGAGCGCCGCTATGTTGGAGTTTATCCCGGTGGACGAGAGGGTCGCCTCCCTATGCCTGCGGCTGGTGGGGGGGAAAACTCTGACTCTTGTTTGTGCATATGCACCAAACAAGAGTTCGGAGTATTCGGCCTTCTTGGAGACCTTGAATGGAGTCCTGTATGGGGCTCCAGTGGGAGACTCCATCGTTCTGCTGGGGGACTTCAACGCGCACGTGGGCAATGATGGAGACACATGGAGAGGCGTGATTGGGAGGAACGGCCTCCCTGATCTAAACCAGAGTGGTTGTTTGTTGTTGGACTTCTGTGCTAGTCATGGATTGTCTATAACGAACACCATGTTCGAACATAGGGATGCTCATAAGTGTACCTGGTACCAGAGCACCCTAGGCCAAAGGTCAATGATCGATTTTATAATCGTTTCATCTGATCTGAGGCCGTATGTTTTGGACACTCGGGTGAAGAGAGGGGCGGAGCTGTCAACCGATCACCATCTGGTGGTGAGTTGGGTCAGAGGGTGGGGGAAGACTCTGGACAGACCTGGTAAGCCCAAACGGGTAGTGCGGGTAAATTGGGAACGTCTGGAGGAGGCCCCTGTCCGACAGACTTTCAACTCACATCTCCGGCGGAGCTTTTCGTGCATCCCTGTGGAGGCTGGGGGCATTGAACCCGAGTGGACAATGTTCAAAGTTTCCATTGCTGAAGCTGCGGCGAAGAGCTGTGGTCTTAGGGTCTTAGGTGCCTCAAGGGGCGGTAACCCACGAACACCGTGGTGGACACCGGTGGTCAGGGAAGCCGTCCGACTGAAGAAGGAGTCTTTCCGGGATATGTTATCCCGGAGGGCTCCGGAGGCAGTTGCAAGGTACCGAAGGGCCCGAAGGGCTGCAGCCTCTGCCGTGAAAGAGGCAAAGCAGCGGGTGTGGGACAAGTTCGGAGAAGACATGGAGAAGGACTTTCGGCCGGCACCAAGGTGCTTCTGGAAAACCGTTCACCACCTCAGGAGGGGGAAGCGGGGAACCATCCAAGCTGTGTACAGTAAGGATGGGACGCTGTTGACCTCAACTGAGGAGGTAATAGGGCGGTGGAAGGAGCACTTTGAGGAACTCCTAAATCCGACTAATACGCCCTCTATGGTAGAGGCAGAGCTGGAGGATGATGGGGGATTGTCGTCAATTTCCCTGGTGGAAGTTGCTGAGGTGGTTAAACAACTCCACAGTGGCAAAGCTCCAGGGATTGATGAGATCCGTCCGGAAATGCTTAAAGCTCTGGGTGTGGAGGGGTTGTCTTGGTTGACACGCCTCTTCAACATTGCGTGGAAGTCTGGGACGGTGCCTAAGGAGTGGCAGACCGGGGTGGTGGTTCCCCTTTTCAAAAAGGGGGACCAGAGGGTGTGTGCCAATTACAGGGGTATCACACTTCTCAGCCTCCCCGGTAAAGTCTACTCCAAGGTGCTGGAAAGGAGGGTTCGGTCGATAGTCGAACCTCAGGTTGAAGAGGAACAATGCGGATTCCGTCCTGGTCGTGGAACAACGGACCAGCTCTTTACTCTCGCAAGGATCCTGGAGGAAGCCTGGGAGTATGCCCAACCGGTCTACATGTGCTTTGTGGATCTGGAGAAGGCGTATGACCGGGTACCCCGGGAGATACTGTGGGAGGTGCTGGGGGAGTATGGGGTGAGGAGGTCCCTTCTCAGGGCCATCCAATCTCTGTACGACCAAAGCGAGAGCTGTGTCCGGGTTCTCGGCAGTAAGTCGGACTCGTTTCAAGTGAAAGTTGGCCTCCGCCAGGGCTGCGCTTTGTCACCAATTCTGTTCGTAGTATTTATGGACAGGATATCGAGGCGTAGTCGGGGTGGAGGGGGGTTGCAGTTCGGTGGGCTGGGGATCTCATCGCTGCTTTTTGCAGATGATGTGGTCCTGATGGCATCATCGGCCTGTGACCTTCAGCACTCACTGGATCGGTTCGCAGCCGAGTGTGTCGCGAGTGAGGGGACAATGGAGCGGGAGATTGGCCGGAGAATCGGCGCAGCGGGTGCGGTATTGCATTCAATTTATCGCACCGTTGTGACGAAAAGAGAGCTGAGCCAGAAGGCAAAGCTCTCAATCTACCGGTCAGTTTTCCTTCCTACCCTCACCTATGGTCATGAAGGCTGGGTCATGACCAAAAGAACAAGATCCAGGGTACAAGCGGCCGAAATGGGTTTCCTCAGGAGGGTGGCTGGCGTCTCCCTTAGAGATAGGGTGAGAAGCTCAGTCATCCGTGAGGAGCTCAGAGTAGAGCCGCTGCTCCTTTGCATTGAAAGGAGCCAGTTGAGGTGGTTCGGGCATCTGGTAAGGATGCCCCCTGGGCGCCTCCCTAGGGAGGTGTTCCAGGCACGTCCAGCTGGGAGGAGGCCTCGGGGAAGACCCAGGACTAGGTGGAGGGATTATATCTCTAACCTCGCCTGGGAACGCCTCGGGATCCCCCAGTCGGAGCTGGTTAATGTGGCTCGGGAAAGGGAAGTTTGGGGCCCCCTGCTGGAGCTGCTACCCCCGCGACCCGATACCGGATAAGCGGACGAAGATGGATGGATAATCAGTCGTAAGACAGCAGTCACCTGTACAAATGTGTCTCTGAAATAAAGGCTGAGGGAGCTAGCCTGCTAACTGGCAGTTGAGGCTTTTTGTGTGTATGGTAGTATGGGCACAGATATCAAACAGTAGGCTTACACACAGCATCAGAAAGGTGACAAATCAATAAATCATGATCTTCAGGACAACTGAAGCAACCTAAACACATCTTTCAGTCACTTCCTATTCCAGTCTCACCTCTGTTGGTCCTGATCTCTGCTTTGTCCAGTTTGGTGACGATGTCGTCCTCCACACCAGAGAGCTGAAACACACAGTCGTACCTCCTCCAGTCTTCAGCTGGGACTGATGAAAGGTCCAGGTCAACACTCATCTGGAAGGATCCATCGTGGTTGGGGAGGATCTCTCCGAGGTCCACGTCCTCATGAAGCTCCTCTCCATCTTTCCTCCAGAACATCATGGCTCTGTCAGGGTAGAAACCTGTAGCGTGGCAGCTGACTGGAGAGGAGGGAGACTTCTGGAGGAGAGACACTGAGGGAAGATCTGCAGGTAGAGAGAGAAAGACAGAGAGAGAGAGAGAGAGAGAGAGAGAAATCAACTTCTAAAAATATTACTATATAGAACTACTAGTGGTCAAAACATATATAGTGTACCTTTAAGTGAAATCCAGAGTCAATAGATGTGAGTTAGGCTTACACCATAAACAACTTTTCTTTTAGGTAAATGCACTACATGTACAGGCCCATACAAGCTTATGGCCCATACAAGCTTATGAGTCATCAGTTTCATAATCTCCACATCATAGACAGAGAAGGAAACTATAGTCAGAGATGAAGGATCTGACATTTGTTACAGTTTAAAGCAACAACTATGTTAATTTTCCGTAAAACATCAATAATTCTATTTTAAAACACTGACACTCACTGACTGCACACTGGCACAATGCTAGTTCAGTCTGAGCAGACTGTATGGACATTGTTGGGTTCATCAAACTACATCAGGAAATGTGATTCTACCTTTTCTCAGCAGAGAGCTCTTGCCGTAGTCCAAATACATCTTCAGCCATTCAGGATATATCTCAGTGAAGTAAATGTCATTGCGTTTTATTCTAGATTTGTCAGCATCCCATCTTTGTTTGATGATGACAGCCTGTGGTTTCGGAGCGATCCATGTCTCTGTCTCCAGGTCCAATGCTATGAAGTCTTCTCCATCATAACCATACTGATTAAAACCATTGACCTCTCCAGTCTCATCGTCCCACTCACAGGCAACCATCTGCTGGAGAATGTGGACACCTGAGAGACAGAGAGGGTACCTTTTAACAATGCAGTATATAATTACAATATAACATATAACACTCATAAATACTTTACCTCCAGTTTGGTTGAAGCGTTGCTTAAAGTTATCCATCCTGGTTTTGAATCTGTTAGGTATATTATCAAAACATTCAGTAGTGTACCACTCCAACTGCTGAGGATTGTCTTTAAATATATTTTTCATCCAGTCCTGTTTTGGTTCTATTATCTTTTTGTTGCTGTCACAGTAGCAAAACAGAACTTCATCCACCATTGCAGCACCCACAAACTCTGACAAGTTTGGGACTCCAGAAGATGAAGTTACGAAAAACTTGAGTGAGTGTTTCACTGCAGGACAAACAAGGTTTATAGATTCAGTATAAATATAAAATCATCATCATCATCATCATCACACTCATCGTGAATATGAGGTATTCAGTATGATTCAGTTAAAACAAATAGTCTCATCATGTTGAAGTTAAAGTGGAACTAAACTACAGGTGTGTCCCGGAGCTACACAGGAACAAAGTGGAAAGTGAAGATTCATATATTAACCTTTATTTTAAAATCTCAGATATCATTGAGGTCTCCCTCATCTTCAATGATGTCTAGATACAAGAAACAAACGCGAGCAACTGCACACTCAGGTAAAATGATTTGAAATAAGAAAATAATTAAAATGTGATCTTACCTGGAGAGGAGACGTGACAGAAGAGAAGCAACAACAGTAACTTTTTCATCTTGTTTTGATAACGACCGAGCTGGTTCAAGGCAAGGCAGCTTTATTTGTATAGCACATTTCAGCAACAGGGCAATTCAAAGTGCTTTACATAAAACATTAAAGAGTAATTAAAAACGATTAAAAAATTAAAACATTAAAGAGCAGTTAAAAACGATTACAAAAAATTTAAAAACGATAAAAGATGAGAATAAAATTTACAGTGCAGTATAAGAACAAGTCCAACTCGGGCCTCCCAGAGGACTTATGTTATGTTCAGCTGTTTTGTCTTCTGTGCTTTTTGGAGGAAGGGGGGAGTGTCTCTGTTCTGATGACAGTTGGACAGATGATACAGAAGTTGAGAAACCAGTTTTTCACCAGTTTATTTACACTGTGCTACATTGTCCTTTATAATTCCAATTTCTCATCCTAATTATTTTCTCCCTTCCCCGTCTGCATACAATGTTATTTTATTGATGTAATTTTTTCTGGTTTGGTTCTTGTGCTGCTGTAACATCTTATTACATTACAACACCTTACATTCAGAGTAATTAGTAGATCTGTAACCTGTGCTGACCTCTACTGGTGACCAGCGGGAATTACAACAACATCAGCAGAACATTTTCTATCTGTGGCCTGTATCAGAAAGATTAGAGCAGATATGATATCCCTAATGTCAGGGGGGGGGGGGGGGGGGGGGGGGGGGAGGGGAGAGTGAATATATCATCTTGTAAATATGATGCTTACACAATGTGTTTATATTCTATCTGAAAATGAAAATCTTCTGTACTGCCCCTTCAGAATGGTTTAGGAAAAAAAATCGTTTTTTGAGTACAGGCTGATGTATGAACTCCACCTGAACTCATGATTAAAGCTACACCCACACAAAGAAGCGAGTAAAGAGAGACCGTGACCTGGCAGCAGATTGTCTTTCCACCAAGAGGGAAGTTTCCCTCATCACGACTCTAATAATAGCTAAACTGATTCCCCTGAAGACAGCGGCCATGTCCGGGGTTAACAGGCCCGTTAATCCCAAAAACAGGGCATCAGATCCATTACAGGGTTTGTAATACAAAATAAACAGAAAAATAGTTTTGCTGTAGTTGCACTAGTTGTTGAAAAGGGTTGCCATATTTAGATATTGATAAATTAAAACATTGTCATTAGTTGTAGATGAAAATTAAGACTTAAAAAACATTTTCAACACCACAAACAAAGTAAAACTTAATATAATTTGTAGTGGGAGTATTCATGTGAAACAGAAAATGTATCAACTATTAGTGAGTAGATATGTTTAATTTATCATATATGAAAAGTAACATTGAGAATCCAGAAAGAACAGCTGTAAAAATAAAAGACTTCCCATTTAGGAACAAAAATGTTATCGACATAGATTATTTGGTGTAATATGGAACTCTTGCAACCACCAAAATAATACAGATCTGGTCCAGAATGGTGTCAGATTTAAAGTTTTGGGACGTTATAAAATCTCAACTAGTTACAAAATGAATATGTGTGCATCTATTTCTGTGAGCTTTCAGTCAGAGGCCTTCTTTGAAGCCTGATACAGAAATGCAAACTGATATTACATTAAACGACGTGTGTTTCTCCACAGTCTACCTCTGTTCATTAAACTCTAGCACCGGTTGGGTTCACTCACAGTCATCAAATCTAATCTCGGGATTCAGTTTGACTTGTTTTCTCGGGTCTGACAGCTCAACAGACTCTACCTGCTGATTCGCCCTGATATGTTACATCCATCACCATGTGGTACACCAAGTGGATTAAATCCAGACTCCAACAAACACTTTCTTTTATCTGTCTTTACTTTTATTAAATCCAGGTTTGTTCTGAACTCAGATCTGTCTTTCAGGTTCTTTACAAGTTCCTGGTCATGAAGACTTTGGCACTGTGATACACAGTATGTAATACCTCCTCCTCCCCCCACACTGAATAACATCAGATGGACTTAGTGTGAGCAGGGTATTCCCCTGCAGACAGTCTTTGTGCAACTACTAATCACATTACGAGGACAGTTAGCATGCCTCGGAGATGTCACGTCTCAAATTCAATCATCATGTAGCCTGAAGAGTGATGATTAGACCGTTTTATGCAGATAAAGTGAAGACTGAGCTCACTAGGAAAACATCAATATTTAGTTTTAACACTTAAGATGTTCACGTTTTTACTGACAAGCAACCGGAGGTGCAATAAGTACTCACATCTTGATTAAAACTAGCAGTATCGCAGTGCAAGTAAAAGTTCTGCATTCAAAATCTTACTAAAGTAAAAGTACACAAGTATTAGCATCAAAATATACTCAACATACCCTAAGTGAAAGTACTCATGAAGCACAAAGGCCTATTTCATAATCAATTAATTGGATTACAATTATGTATGCGTTCATCACTTTAATTTTAGCTGGTAACGGTATCTTGGTTGCTTCTATAGGCGCCTACAAACTGCAGCTTCCTTTATTGCAGAAACATGCAACTCGTTAAATGAACAAATAAGCAAAGTTATTAACTTTGAAATGGCCTTTGGGAATCCTGTATTGCTCCATGTTTGAGATGGAAGTGTCCCTGTGTCCACATGTCATTTGCTTCAAATATTACCAAATGAACAACCAAACCCTACATTATAAAGAAGACCAAAGTAATGTTTTGTATTTGTTTCAAACATCTACTCTGAAATGCTGGTATTGTGACTCAAGTCATGAAGATTTCTGTGATTTTTCTTAATTTTTTTGGCTGTTGACCGGAACTCCCTCTGCTCCCTCGACTAGTACCCACACTGGAAGCCATGATGCCCCTAAGGTGTCTAGATTAAACATTCCTATTCTGTTAATAGATGCCTCAGGTCTGGGCCAAAGAGCTTTGATAATACTTATCCACCTCGTTCTGGTCACCACCGGTTTTCCAGTCTGCTTTGCATCACTGCCAAATCCTCCTTACACGGCCTAACACCACCGCCTACATGCTTCTCTCTCTATCTCCTTATTTATCTCCATTTTTATCCCCCTCTCCTCTCAATTAAAGGATTATCTTTCCTACTCTAAATCTAGATCAAAACAAGGATGGGGGTTAAAGGTGAGATTGCGACAGGTAAAGGTAAAAACAGTCCCAAGACACCGACCATGTCATCACAAAGTCCCGGTTTGAGTCCAGCTGGGGAACTCTGTTGTCAGATTGGGTTTTGTTTTTTGCTCAATTGGGCTAGCTATTTTTTTATTGTATTGTTTTGGTATGAAATGGGTTTGGGTGACTTGTGAATTAGAGCAACTTTTTTGTAAGACTAAGCAACAATATACCATTGAATATGACCAAAATCCTGTGTCTCCTGGTATTTATATCCTGATTTATTTTTGTGATAAAACCTAGTTATATACAGTCTATGGATAAAACCAATGGAATGTTCATCTGTGACATAAAGTCCACTCTAAATAAGGTCTGTTGTTACATAGCAACAATATCTAAAGTTAGCTAACTAAAGCTAACATTAGCCTGCATTAGTCAACGACCAAGTAAGGCAGCACAACTACAAGAGTGTAGTGAAATGAGCAAGAGTGCCTTTTATTTGATATGAATTATAACCAACTTGTACAAGAAAGTTAGTGTTTTCTTCATTTACAAGCAACATTGTCTCACTTAAAGAAGCTCTTTTACTCTGAAGGTGACATTGGTTTTGCATGGCCTCCGGCAGAGCTTTCCAAAGCCCCAGCAACCAGATGGCAAAATCCAAATCACCTGTGGAGCCGTGGCCAACGGTGCCAAGAGAGAGGCAAGGTGCTGAGGTGCACGTCAGCAGAGGAATTAAGTTGTTTTATTTAATACAGAAGAGAGATCAGCAGTTTGCCAAAAGACAGATTACTGCAGCGAATAAGAGGGCTGTATTTCCTCACGTAGGGCTCGCTCTGAACTGGTCTAAACAGTACAAGTGTTTCTGTTTAATATGTGACACTGTGCTGCTCTAAACTTGCCCTGTGATAAAGAATCGATGAAGCAGTGGGTGTGGACGATGTCTGCAGGCAGTTGTCATCTTAATCAGGTTGAATGAACTTATTGCATTACCGTGCTTCGTGATATTATCTAATAGGAGTCGGTTACTGAGCTTACACCTCAATCCACAGCAGCCAACCAGAGTTCTGCTGTTACTTTGCTTCATGTTAGCTCATTGTAGGAACTGTGATAAAACATTCAAAACATGCGAGTATCTGAAACCCACAGTGGTGGAAGAAGTGTTGTGATACTCGAGTAAAAGTTGTGGTACCAACGTTTGTTACAAGCAAAAGTCCTGCATTCAAAAGTGTGAGTGAGGACCCCTGACCCCTTGGGCCCCTGGGCCTGTGCCCGGTAGGCCCGTTCATTAATTCATCCATGAATACATGTGAGTATTCCCATGTCTGGTTACTCAATTAATTAGCAGTCTACTCTATGACCATGAGATACATTAAAGTGAGCTGATAGCGAGGTAAGGGAGGGGAGAGGGTCAGAGGTTAAATACAACTCCAGTCTTGACCCCTGAGTCCTAAAGAGCTCAGACATTTAATTCCTGCCGGTGCCTCACACCTATCGAGGGACCACCCTATAGATAGATATATGTTCTTGATGTTGATGATAGTTGTGGAAGTTGATGTGTTTTCTGTGTCGACTGGTTTACAGCGGAGCAGATGGTGGATCAGCAGTTAACACTCAAGTTAAGCACATTTAAATCGCAGAGCCACTCGCCACAACTCGCTGGATTTAACCAATTAAGTCGTTGCCTGTGTGATGGAGGGTCAAGGTAGTTCGGGGAAGGACTCACTTTTACTTTGTCACTTCCCTTGATCAGGTTTATTTTTTTTTACAGCAGATAAAGCCTGCTGCATGCTCAAAATCAGGCAACATGTCAATGCCAGGTTCAGTCAGCTGACTTGTTTTCACCTGCAGGGCGATCCTTGTAGTCAGAGTTTAGTCCGACCTTTAAAGTGCTCATAATATTTTTGGCTTTTCCCCTTTCATTTATTGTGTTATATATCTTTTTTGTGCAAGTCCACCCCAAAGGGACTTCCCATCTCCAACAGAAAAACTGTTCACAAACTGCTCCAAACAGCTCTATTGTAGTCCAGCCTTTACTTCCGTGACGAACGTGCGTCACTTTGTAACACACGTTATAATGCTCGCCTAGCTGCTAGCGTGGCACGCCCTCATACTCTGCTTCTGACTGGCTAGTAGTCCTTACCGAGCTACTGCACATGTGCGATTCCCAACAAAGATGGAACAGAAGTGAGATGCCTCACTCTGTAGCTTAAACAGAGAGATCAACACACAGGGTGAAAAGAGGAACTGCAGCAATGTGCAGTACAACAAAAATATGGTGTTTTTTGAAAATGAAACCATGTAAACCTATTCTGATATAACCTCTTAATACAATTATGAACCTGGAAATTAGCATAATATGAGCACTTTAGCCTGCGTCACCTCTTAAACCTCCACCTTCCCTGTCACTCTCATTCCCCTCTTCTCCCCTCTTTGTCCATCCTTGATTACTTTCCTCGCCTTCTGTACTTGCGTGTCCTAGTCCCCAAAAACATTGTTTCTTCATGCACTGGTCAATTTTGACATTTTGCTATTTTGCTTCCATACAGTAAAATGTCTTCTGACAGACTAATGGAAAGAAAACCTCCAAAATACACTTTTTCTTTTTTTTTTTTTTTTTTTTACTACAATTTGTGTTAGAAAAATCCCATCTGTAAAAACCTTTGACTCTATTGATAATGTAGTTATACATACTAAAAAGTACATTGACTTTTGGTACTTCTAGAATATTTTGATGCTGATGCTTTCACACTTTTACTTAGCATTTTAAATGCTAAAACATTTTAAATGCAGGACTTTTAGACTATTTCTACAGTGTGGTATTGCTACTTTAACTTAAATAAACAATCTAAGTACTCCTTCTACCACTTGTAGTCCGTGATGTGCCTCTTGCTGTGTCTGTGTCTTGTGTACTCTGCAATCTGTTTGTGAAAAACACCTTGTAGATAGATGTGACTCGGCCGCTTGACTACATAAAGATTAAAAAAGAAGCTCAGTAATAGTAATCTCTGAGTAATCTCAGGGGCTCACATGAGTGCTGCTGTGGCTCCGCCTCAGGGTGATCCAGTTTAATTGACTTATTCCAACAGGTTGAGGCTGATTTCCTCTGCAGCTCACAGACAGATCATCACTGATTGCCCTGGACTCCTCAGCCACTCACACAGGTAGGAAACAAACAGAGCTGTGCTACACAGACAATATGAAATATCAAAAATCTTAAACCTCGAGAAAATAACCACTATGAATAGCCATTTGACCTTTTGATTTTCTATTTCGCTATTGGTATTGGTAGTACTTATCTCAAACTAGGTTTGACTTAGATTCTCATAAAAAAACACATAATGACACATTTGTCATGATATGAAGCGTTCAGAGGCACGATAAGGGAAGACTAGACTTAATGAATGAAAAGTAACTATGTTTACATTCATATTTTTGTTGCTGCATTTTGTTGATTGATCACATTTGTTTTCTATCTACAGCAATGTACCATGTGGAACTTTTGATTACTTAGACAATGACATCATGCTAAAGAAAATACTAGAATCCCATGATAATCTTAATCACCATAACCTATTAAATTTTTTTTAACAATTCTTATTTAGGGTTAGGGTTACCCAAGACCTGTTCTTGGGTTAGGGGGGGTTAGGATTAGGGTTACCCAAGACCTTTTCTAGGGTTAGGGTTATCCAGGACCTTTTCTCAACTTCTTCGGCCATATTGCCGAAGAAGTCTGCTTTGATTGTTGTTATCACAGATTATTTCCTCTGCATTTTTTATGTTGAATTTGTCAAAGATGTGTCAGGAAACATAATTTAATGGTTTATAGAAATGTACTCTATATGAACCATACTGCAGTCTTCTATTTTTAAAATGGCAATGGGGTTGGAAATTGCAAAACTAGCACCACACTTTAAATGCCAATAAATAAACACCACAGTCTTGACCTGGGTCGAATCTTGTCGTGATTCTTCTTGCGGGTATTACTGATGGTTGATTGGCTTTATGAGCTTACCAAGCGGCTTCTGCTTTTTTCACAGCATTTGCTTCTTTGACCAGGACCAGGATCAAGAAGGATACTGTAGCCATACCTCAGACATAGTCGTCTGTTTACCACTTTGACAGAGTAGAGGAGGCAACTCCCTAGGTTAAAGCTGTGTGTTAATTGCCCTTAAAAATCTCAAGTGCCACAAATTCCCATTTTGATTTGGCTCTAAAACATCACCAACACCATCAACAATGGGTAACTCCAAAAGTGGCGCTGTGTCCAAGGAGATCCTGGAGGACCTGAAACTCCACACCAAGTTCACAGAGACTGAGATTGTTCAGTGGTATGAAAACTTCAAGAAGCAGTGTCCAGAAGGGCGCATCACAAAAGAGGAATTCCAGACCATCTACACCAGGTTCTTCCCGGAAAGTGACGCACAGACATACGCCCAGCATGTCTTCCGCTCCTTTGACACAAACGAGGATGGAACACTGGACTTCAAGGAGTACATCATTGCTCTCCACATGACATCAACAGGGAAAACCACCAGCAAACTGGAGTGGGCTTTCTCGCTGTTTGACGTGGACAGGAACGGATACATCACAAAGTCAGAGGTCAAGGAAATCTGTACGGTGAGTTTTGGAGAAAGGGAAGTGATGCAGTAGCCTTGCAAACAACCAGTTGTAGTTTGCCAACTGTTTAGCTTCCAGTTGTTGAGTGAATTGTCTGAAGGAATAGTTGAGTGCTGTGAGTAAAAATTAAGTATAGGCAACAGTCTCATCTGTATAGAAGTTGATATTAGACCATCCTGTACTGTATCTGTTTGCGGTTTCTAGACAAAGGTTAGACATTGGCAGGTTTTGCAGACCTAACGTCTGGTTCTTCTCTATACATTATGGTACTTTCACACCTATAGTTCGTTGGACTCTGCCACTCAGGGGTAAATTTGCAACATTGTTGCATTTTTCATTTGGTTCGGTTTGATTTCACACTGCACTTTGTCAAACGCACCAAACACTGTAAAGACATTTCACACGATCCTAATGGTCGCTTGTTTATTGGACAGAATATTTTAAATTCGCTGACACTTCCAGTCTCAGAAATAATGGAGCAACAGCAAATTTATGACGTCTTGGGTTTTCTGGTTCTGTTTTTGTGTGTATAATATTTTAGAACAAGACAAAAAATTTGAACAGCTAACAGACTGCAAGTGAAAGAGAGAGACGATGATGTGTTATCACACAGACAACCAGCAATGTATGGTCAGAACAACTTATGGATCTGAAAAGTATCCCTTAATCATATATACATCTGTAAATTGTGTGCAAAATTGAAATTGAAGGCTAGTAAATGCATTGTTTTTGGTCCACTTCTTGTATTTGGGTCGGATCGCATTCTCACCTGAAGTCAACCAAACTTTAGTTCACTTGAAAGCAAACCGAGACCCCCATTTTTTAAGTGCACCAGAGTTTGTTTGTTTGATCTGCAGAGCTCGGACGAGCTTTCACACCAGCCCAGAAAAACCGGTCTATGAGACCAAATGCTCCATGGTTCATTTTAAACAGACCAAACGAGGTAGGTGTTAAAGCAACCTTGGAAAGCAACGTAATAAAAAATCTGGTAGAATGGACAGTTGACAATTGAGTGGTAGACATTAAGGTAAGAAAGATCAGCAATTGCTAATTACTGAGCAGTGAGCTCTGAAGGAAGCTATTTGTACAACATCTATAGACAAATGGAGATCACAGGAGCATGTTCTGATTGAACATATGATCGTATGAAAAGATGTTGCTCTATTTGGATGTGCAACTCTTTTTAAATGCAGAGTCCCATTTTCTGTCATTTGTGATCTCATTTCTATTAGCACCCACTCAATAATAGTACCAATTTTCTTGTCACCAAATATATCTGCAACATTGAAAGCTATTCCGCATCTCATGGTGTTACTCTTGTTACGTAACATTTTTTAAATACAAGATTACACTTCACTGATTGATGCTGATAAACAGTTTAAGATGAATTAAGGGCTAAGCCTACATAGAGCTTTGGAGTGAGGATGGGAGGATATATAAATATAGAATTAAGAGAATGAAGAGTGGCCAGGTAACATGTTCTCATCTTATTTTAACAATTTTGGATCAAGATAAATGAGACGTGGTAGTATGGTTATAAAAACTCAAATTAGAAATGAAAACAATGTAGACTCAGTAATTTCGAGTAAACTATGGCAAGTATAAACAACAGTATCATCTGCATACGGGATGATTTGGGACTGTCACATACTGCATATTTTGGTGGCTTCTAGACAAAGGTCGGCAATTTCACAGAATTCAACAATACAGTGAATTATATGAATTATAACCTCAAACAACTGTACTTTTCAGTCTTTAAACTTATCTATTGTCACATATAAATGTAGAAAACATTTGAATTTAAAATGATTCACCATGCCCTTCTCTAAATGCTTTTTTGGAGAGATAATAAAAAAAAAATACTTCCATTATCTCTTTATATGTATTTCTTTATGTTTATACTGCAAAAATAGACAGAAAGGACTATGTGAGGTTAGCAGTAAAAAGCCAAATCGTTCTTCAGTCTGACTGCAGTATGTCTGAATAAAACAACTTGCCACTCTGTTTATGTTCTTCAGTAATCCTTTCTTTGAGCCCTTGCCAATTGCAGCAAAATGTGAGTTAGTAGTTTCAGTTTTAACAGTGCTGTCAATCTTCCATAGTTTTTCCATATGTGATGAGATTATGAAGTGTCTTTGTTGAAATGTAGAATACTTTACACTATGTTGGTGTTCCAGGAAGTCAAAAGGAAGTCACTGTTTTAAAAGGTTTATAAGAAACAGGAACCCAACAATTTAAAAATCATCACTATCAAAGTTTAATATTTCTATGAAAGGTAAAATGTGTTGTACCAAAATGTAATGCTTTTCTCTCTTTGACCAGTCTGTGTCTTCTATTTTTGCTTCTCACAGGCAATTTTCAAGCTGATTCCTAAAGATGAGCTGGCTGCTCTGGCTGAGGATGAAAACACAGCTGAGAAGAGGGCAAATAAACTCTGGAAGGTCTTTGATAAGGGCGAAAATGGTGAGATACAACAGTGTCAATGGAGAAATGAATGAATAAATATGAAAGTTGTAGCTAATAAGAACTGGTTCAGAATGCAGCTGATAGGCTTCTTACTGGTTTCAACAGACGACATCACATCACCCCAATCCTGGCTTCTCTCCATTGGCTCCCTGTTCAATTTAGAGTTGATTTTCAACAGTTTACTGATCACTTAAAAATCACATCTGGGTCTGGCCCAAGCTATATAGCAGAAATATTGATCCCATATGAGCCAGTTTGCAGCCTCAGATCTTTAGGTGGGGTATTTCTGGTCGTTCCATAGTCGAGGCTTAAAGGGGTGATAGAATGCAAAACCGAGTTTACCTTGTCATAGTTGAATAATGACAGTTCGGTGGGTAACATGGACATACAGAGAACCTCAAAATCCCATTGATACCTCTTTCCTATGCAAATCTCCCAATTTGAACTGTCTGTACCTTTGTTATGCCCAACAATTTACATAGCAACAGACCACTGGTCTGAGACCAGCTGGTCTTCTGAATGTAGGTCACGTAGATGTCAGACACTAGATTAGCTGGAGCTTTGCACTTCCAGGGGAATTACAAAGAAGAAAGTTTGGAAGTTTTTCATCGTAAATGCAGTGTTCCAGGCTGTACAGGGAATACTGACACTTTTCACATTTCATCGCGAGCTGCCGCCGGTCATGGTGCTCCAGGTAAGCGGTAGTTAGTGGTTCAGTTACCCCAGAAAAGATGACTGTGTACAGAGCACCATGCTGCCGGTCGTGGAGCTCCGTCAGGTCAGCGGTAGTTGGAGCTGCTGCTGCTGTTGTGCTGCTCTCTGTCTGTGTGCTTTACTCTCCGCTAAATGCCCCTGCGCTGAGACACTGAACTAGCTACAGCGCGAGTTGTGATTCCTTGTCTGGAAGTGGAGCTTTTTTAAGTCCCAAGGGTAATGTTACAACAACACTAGTTGTAACGAAAGTGGCAAAACTTTGTATTGCTGTGTGTGTGTGTGTGTGTGTGTGTGTGTGCGCGACACACTGGAGGATGACTAAACTGTAACTAAACTGTGTCTCTGGTGCTTTGTACAGTAACATTAGTTGATGAGTTTAGCGACTTTTTTCACAAAAGCGACTAGCTCGCGTGCTCGACAATACTGGCGTCTTTTCTACAGAAAGTTGCTGTCTTTTCTACAGAAAGTCGCCAGATTTGTAGGGTATGGTAAGGTATTTTTCCCTCCTGTAGCCGCTAAAACAGTCAACTCTCTCTTCTGTTCTGTGACTGAGCCTGAGGAGCAGAGGAGCCAGCACCGTATGCTGAGAGGAGCAGCCCCTCCCCTCTCTCCATGTGCAGCAACACTGCATCGTTGTAAACAAACCAATCGCAGCTCATCTAAATATTCATGAGCATACCATATAAGGGAAAAAACCTTTTGTTTCATTCTAGGGCTATTTCACAGGGTTGCATTAGGGAGCATAGAACAGCACCCGGGCCATTTTCAGCCCAACCAATGTTACATACCCTATTAGGAGACCTTAAGGAACCGTGTGAATTACCCTATATAATCATTCTATCACCCCTTTAAATCTAAGAGTAACCATGCAATTGCCATCAGGGAAAATAAGGCTGGCAGAAGCAGTGACTTTGTTTAAATAAAAGCCATTTTTAGCATTTCTCCTTTTTATTGCTCTTATCGTCTTTTTATTGCTTTTCTTGTTTTATAATTATTACCTTCAACAAAGGAGGTTATGTTCGGTTTGGTTTGTTTGTCTATCAGCAGGATTACGGAAAAACTAATTAAATTTTCAAGCAGATTTGAATCACAGGACGGATACACACATTATTTTTTACTTTTGTTAACATTGCGAGATAGGGCATGGCCTTGGCAGAGGTCTGCGCTCTCCGAGTTGAAGTTATTATTGTAACAATCTTGGTGCTTTTGCTTCTGATTGATTTTTTTCTGTCCACTATTTAGTCAAACACAGAAATAATGTATTCTTCCTAAACAGTTGTCTCTGCATCAAAAACAGGAAATGCATTCTACAGCTTGTCAGTTGCAACGGCTACAGTTGAAATGAATGAAAGCGAAGCAAATATTTACTTTCAGGATTGGGCCTGACCGTTGCCTTACATCTGTTTTACCTGCAAACCTTGAATAATTCTGCTAGAAAAAGGGCTCTCTGCGAATCTTCCAGCAGTATGCAGCGGAATCAGATGCTTCTCAGCTTGGGCACAGCAAACATGATTCATTTGCACAGAGTTGTGTCGAATTGTTGGTCTGTCTGCACTATTAAAGGCTGCAAATTAATCAGTGTGCTCCAGTCTTTTTTATTCCCCCTTGGAACCTTTATCTTTCATTTCATTAACCTGAACTTAACTTCTTCTTTTCAATTCCTTTTCTCCTTACAGACCGAGTTGCAGAAGGAGAGTTTATCCAGGGAGTGTTGGACAATGAAGACGCCCTTCGTTTGATTCAGTATTCGCCTGGAAAGTAACTCTTCTACAGATTCATTGTATCTCTCTCCAGTCGTGTCGTTTCCAATTCACCCATAACTCTGCTAATACTGTATGTACACACCGCTGCCGACTTGAGCTGCAAAAGAAGCTCTGGCCGCCCTGTCAAGGACGCTTGTCAAAAAGTACGGGGGAAGCTTTAATGCTTTGGCCACTCTGACGTGGCAGGACATTCACATCATGCAAGGCAGACTAGCATACGTACTTAAATAATAAAAACATCACGCACGTACTTCACCAACTCACCGGAGACACCAACTAGCCCAGCTATTTTATCCCATGCCTCGTTTTTTTTTAAACTAGTCCCTATATGCAAACAAAGTCATATTATAGGGAACCCAGTAACAGCGATGATGAGCTTTTCCTCCATTTTCTCGGAACTAATCTTTTGGTAGGAACGAAAGTAGTAGTATGTTCTCTGGAATCAGCCAGCGCGAAGGACGTCTATATTCCGATTGGTTGCTGGTCGTTTGCCGCTGAACCGCGTCATAGCTCATTACCATAAAGTTGACCAAACTTCAACTTTCTGCTTGATGCTCTGGTCGCTCACCACGCCCAAAACGTGATGCAGACGGATTTGCCGCTTCTTGCGGCTGAGAGAAGCAGGCTTCCATTGAAAATGAATGACTTCCTGTAACTTTGAAGCTCAAGTCGGCAGCGGTGTGTATGTACAGATACAATGACACCTGACAGCACCTTCACAACACACAGCCAGTGGGACGTCAGTTTTTAGTTTACATTTCTTGAGAAAATGTAATTATGGGTGTGTGTATTAGCAACTCAAGCACACATTTTAATATGATAACATGTTACATGCTTTAGTTAAAGTATCATTACCATGAAATATGTTGTTTTTTTCTCTTCTGGACAGCCAATGCTGGTGTCTGTAGTCTCTCATTCTACCATGCATGTTTTTTAAAATGCAGAACAAGATGTAATCGCAGCAAGGTCAACACATTCTCACTCCCAGCGCGTCAAAAAACGACGCTTTGTCAGTTGCCTTTGGCGTTTGTTACGGACGCAAAAAGTCTCCTTTGGCAACTCAGTCAGATGCAGTGGGGCTTTCCTTTTGGCATCATTTTACGACGCACTTGGTCTGGATTCTTGGCGTCACATTTTGACACTCTGGTTTGGGACCGATTTAGCGTCGTTTAAAAATTGTAAGTTTAACTGACATGCAGCAGTAAGGTTTAGGAAAAGATGGTGGGTGGGGTTTCAGTGACACGCGGGACAAAAATAGAACACAAACCCCAGTCTCCTGGGTGAAAGTCCTGTGTTGTTCCAGCACCCCAGCTTACCTCAGTCTTTAATACCACTCGCTACCGTTGTCGCTCTTAATATTACATCATCTTACAGCGCCATGGTCAAGCTGATGCTCTGCCCGGTGCATTCCATACAGACGCTAAAGGGTGATTTTTGCGTATCGGTATCTGACGCTGAGAGCCACTGACCAAGCATCAGTATTCTACGAGTTGGGAATGAGAACGGGTTGGCAAGGTGTAACTGTACCTGGGCCCTTGTTATTGTCTAATGTTGTGTCTTTTATAGTGTTCAATTCATCCGACAACAAAATTAAAACCATGAAGTTGTATCTGTGAGGGTTCTCAGTCATCCAGGTCATAGCATTCAAAGAAGGTTAAATTCAAGCGCAACTGGACTTGGTTAAGCTTCTTGAAGACAATTCGTCTCTCATCTGAGAGACTTCTTCAGTTCTGAAATTGTATGAAATGCATGAAATTGTAATAAAACTTATGATGTCAGAAGTCTTTTCATTCTTCTCTCTTGTCTATACTGTTACTGGTAATAAAAACTAGGAAGGTGGGACTGTGTGTCAGTATTGTGTTAAGAAGTCTTGTGTTGTGGTAACGAATCAGCAGAACTCTAAAAGAAGAAGGAAGAGTTTACAGCCTTGTTAGTGGCTCTGTGTGACTGAACTTGAGTTTGGGCTAAATGCTAACATCAGCTTGGTAACATGCACATAATGACAATGCTAACATGCCAACCCAGTCTCCTAAAAATGAAGTTCCCATACAACGAAACTGCATTCTCAATTACGTTTTGAGTATTTTCCAGCGTCCAACGCGTGTTGTGATACTGTTTTAACACGTGGTTAATATTATGAAATGAGGTTAGAAAAAGATCATGGTTTGGGTTAAAAAAAGCACATTTGTTACGTAATTTGAGGTACGTACAGAAGTTAAGTATGTTATGTAAAAAAGTCAACATCGGCTTTTGCTTTGACACAGAACACGGCCAGCGGTCTTCTCCTCCCTACGTGGACTTCCATGGACTTTGATTCGAAACATAATTGTGATACGCCAAACACAAACATAATCCGGAGGCAAAACACGTATCCCTTGAAACATAATTAAATGAATTCTAACTAATGAGAACAACACTGTTGTTGCATCCACATGACGCAAGCCTTTGATGATAGCGCGCCACCCCCCCACCCCTCCTCCACGCAATTGCTTGTAGCCAAGGAGGACACGGAGGATTAACAAAACATAATGAACCGGACTACACCATTTTGTAAACATTGCCATACTGAGCAATACTGAGAGAGTTTTATTGAGCTGATAGTCCTAATTAGCTTTATATTACTCTAGCATTGCCAGACCTTCCTCCACAGCGCTGCGGAGGAGGGTCTGGCGAGTCCACACAACATTCCGAGATAGGAGAAAAACGTTCTCTGGTTTATTGGCATTTATTTAAACCAATCACAATCGTCTTGGACGGCGCAAAGCACCCGACGGAGCAATGGTGCCTCAGGAAGGAACTTGTTTTGGTGAAACGTACATGTTCAAAGGTTGTTTTAGTCGTGCAACAGAAAACTCAGACAAATAGTCTAGCTAGCTGTCTGGATTTACCCTGCAGAGATCTGAGGAGCAGTTAACCATAGTCCTCATAAATCCACCAGAGTTTAAAATACCAACATAAAGAAAGCGGAAGGTAATGGACATCAGGCAGAATTTCCGGTGGCACCTGAACAATCCCAGAAATGAAATGTCGTTGATATAGACGAGCTTTGTATCAACTCATTTGGCAATGGCTTGAATGTAATGGATGGCCGTTAATATGAAATAGTTGTGCACACTATAGTATATAGTTGTCAAGAAATTTGACTCAAAGCCACAAATGTAAACCTCATGGTGGCACTACATCAGATTATCCCCAAAGTCATTGAGATTCATCTATTGGTAACCACAAAATTCATGGCAATCTATCCAACAGATATATTTCAGTCTGGACCAAAGTGGTGAACCAACATAGAGTTTCCTACTGCAAGTGGGTCCACAAAAGAACTGTGCTTGGGTTCATAACTACGGTGCATCAACTCTGCCCTCTGTACATCACCAATCCCCCTTTCCACAGGTGCAAATGACGTTGGTCTATATGTGCTCCAGTCAACCCACTTCTTGACCTGTTTACACAGCGTAATACTGATGTCACAGGTTAATCTCTATCAACAGAGGGATTACATTAAAAAAACAGTTGTCCAAAGGATAATCCACATACCCCACAGCTCTGATTGTGAACTGTGGGGTCTGTAGATTATCCAGAGTATGTTGCTGCTTAGACTGTGAACGTGGATGGTAGTCTAGATCAAAGATCGGAAAATATCCTGCAATAATTGTTCTTCTGTATTTTGTGTCTGCAATATATTTCACTTTTTTGTTGAATATTTTATTGTTGTGGTCTTAAAAATAAGAGCCTATGCCTTCGCTCCTCCCAAGGCCTCCAGATGTTCACAGTTAGCCTGTTTCATTCAAGACAAACACAGACAATAGTCTTGTTTCGAAGATTAATATTGTTTCGTAATGAGAAGACCTAGTTTACTTTCTTGCTCCACTTTCTGGGAGACATCTGCTGTGGTTTTGAAAAGTAAGCATGCTGTTTTTTTTATTATGAAGCCAAATTAGTTTCAAATTAGTTTACCAAAGAGGAAATCTAGTTTGGAGGGTTCCTTTCAAAATAAAAACAAACATCACCTCTTTAAAAAAATGACACTTGGAACCATAGAACTTGAGCAATATATAACCAATATAAATATACAAATTAAACTTACAATTGGGAATCACAAACTTTTTATGTCAAATGGAAAGCTGCAACATCCTTAGAATTTTCAAAATAAAATATAAAATGAAAGAATGCACGCTGTTTAACAAACATGGTGACAGATACTGAATGGATAAATGAACTAACCACTGCATGTTCCATGGGGTTGTTTTGAATCTTACATAAACTGTTGTATAATTCAAATTAGTTTACATTTTAATTACTTTCAGCATACTGCTCGTTGACCTGACAACCCTGTTTATCTCTGCCTCACTGCCTATATAATGTCAATCTCTCGCTCTCTATCTCAGTCTTATTTCCCTGACTGGGGAGATTATTGACATAATCTTCTGTCCAGCATTTGAAAGCATCCGTCTTAATGTCCAAATCTCTCTGTTGCTGTAATCTTTCATTCTGGCTTTTCCTCTTTTTATAGATAAACACAGAATTACTGGGTATACAAACTCAGGTTGCAGGTAAAACAAATCTGAATAATGTTTTATTCTTTGTATTTGTCTGGGTTGTAAAGAGTCTTGAAATGGTTAGGAATAAGTAATACAATTGTTGGAATTGTTTGGTCTTTGCAAATTACAGAGTGTGGTCTAGACCTACTCTATCTGTAAAGTGTCTTGAGATAACTCGTCATGATTTGATACTATAAATAACATTGAATTGAATAGATGCAAAGTAGAGACCATCTTGCGATGGGCTCACACTAGTCACAACGCCAAATCGGGCCAGGGGCGTAAAGTGAGGGGGCCAGTGGCCCCTTCCTTAATTCGTACCCCACTACTTGTGGCGCCCTTGCTCGGACCACACCCATCTTCAAACTCTGCCTTCATTTTGATCTCAACTACACACATCTTTCTGCAGATTGATAGACATACTGTACCTGGCAAAGTACCAAAACAAATAATAAATAATGTGTTACCACATTGCTCCTTCAGAGTCTTCCCTAAAATCTTGTTCACAATGTGTTGTACCTTTTACATGTTTAATTAATCAAAGCAGTTTCTTAATGTTCAAACTGATGCCTTAACTGTGAGAGTTTCATGGGCATCTGAGTCTAGATATTTTCTATGAGAGAAATGAACAGAAGTTTTACTTGTACAACACATTCTCACTCTCATCGCGTAAAATACAGAGGCTTGGTCAGGTGCCTTTGGCGTTGTTATTACAATAAAAGTCTCCTTTAGCATCATATCTAAACCCGCTTTATCTAAACGTGCTTGATCTGGACTATTGGCGTCACTTTTGATGTAGTTAGGCTTACGTTTCCATGACATGCGGGACAACAATGGGACGGCCGACGGTTGGGTTTAGGAAAAGAAGGAAGCGACGGTTGGGTTTAGGAAAAGAACAACGGGACAGTTGGGTTCAGGAAAAGAAGGAAGCGACGGTTGGGTTTAGGAAAAGAACAATGGGACAGTTGGGTTCAGCCCATGACACGTGGGACAACAACAGGATGGGCGACGGTTGGGTTTAGGAAAAGAACAACGGGACGGTTGGGTTCAGGAAAAGAAGAAAGTCACGGTTGGGTTTAGGAAACATGACACGTGGGACACGATCCCCGGTCTCCTGGGTGAAAGTCCTGTGTTGTTTGACCCATCCACCACCCCAACCAACCTCCCTACGCTGATTTTCGGCCTTTCATACTACTCGCTACCGTGGTCGCTCCCAGGTTCGTTCTACACACATGCTTTTTTCGTCGTATCTGACGCTGACAGCCACTGCCCAAACGTCCGTATTTTACGAGTTCGGAGTGAGAACGGGTTCAATTCAATTCAATTTTATTTATAGTGTCAAATCATAACAGGAATTATCTCAGGACACTTTACAGATAGAGTGTAGGTCTAGACCACACTCTAATTTTCAAGGACCCAACAATTCCAGTGATTCCCCAAGAGCATACATGAATGTGTAAGTGCGACAGTGGCAAGGAAAAACTCCCTTTTAGGAAGAAACCTTGGACAGATCCAGGCTCTTGGTAGGCGGTGTCTGACGATGCCGGTTGGGGGTTTGATGAACAATGGCAATAAAAAAGTCACAATTAAGATAATGACTAGAGTAGTTGTAATAGTTCATGATGTCGTAGAGCACAGCAGGGCGTAACAGGGCATTAGCCAGACATAGCAAGTCGACGCCAGGCATTGCAGGGTGTAATGGGGCACAGCAGGTCGTAGGGCAGGACCACGGTTGACTTGCAAAAGCTTGGATTCCCAAAATAAGCTAACCGCATTTTAACATTTTGAAAAAGCTAAAACTGTTTCACATGATTATGCTTTTCAGACAACTTGAATATCATGTTCTATTGCAATTTTATTTTGACACTTCTGCAACAAAAAATGTGATTTATCATTATTGTCTCAACATAAAGTTAATGATAACATGATCACATGGAATCCGTGTATTGATAAGACATGATCAGACAATGTGGTTTGTTTTTATTACATCACCTTATACTGGAGGGGATTTCCATCCAGTCATGCAAACAGATAAACAAAAAATAACATCATATACTAATCAAACCTTTTGAATTGACACTTAAACAATCTCACATCCTCTTACACATCTCGTGTAAGAGGATCTGTTTGTAGCAACATTTTCCTGGAAGATAATCGTCATTGCATAGCGTCACAAAACCAATTTCTGTTATATTCTCTGTGTTCTGTGTACATCCAGCCTGAAATAGCTGTTAGCTGATTTCTTATTGAACATATAGAACATCCACTCCTAGACATTATTCAATAATTATTATTAAGTATTAATTAAGTATTAACAGGATTTTAAAAGATTATTAAATTATAGCAGACACAGCTTTCTATTGACATGACCCCACATTATTGTCTTTTGGTCCTTTTAACAGGTTTAAAAAAACTACTAATAAAACTACTTTTTGTTAAAAATAGGCAATAGTTTAAACATTTCATACACTCATTCCAACTGCAAAATTCTATAATAAATAAAAAAATATTGGAAAGAAGTTTCAAAACATTAACAGGGGTTCACGGGTGCTACTGCATGTGGAACAGAAGTCCACATTAGCAGCAAAGTCATTGCTCAAATAAGTCGCTACCAGTGACATGTTGAAGTTAATGAGAATCAACAAGCTTTTGGCCTCTTTTAGCCAATTGTTTTGGTTCTTCTGCTGCACATAGATGTCCGAGTCTCACCACTCCAACCTTCCTCATAAAAGCAGAGGCTTGCAATGGGACTATAATGTTGGTCCGTGTCTGCTGGACGTGTAAATAGACGATTCTCTGTTAATTCATTAGCTGTAACAACGTGATGATCCAACAGTCCATTGGAGCTGTGAGTCTGTGCGTATGTCTTTCTGTCCTTGAAATGACCATTGAAATGAAATGACAATTGTGTGACTAAAAATGCTATAATTATCATTTGAAACTGCACATATACAAAAAACAATGAATATTTCTGGAGGTATTCGTTCAAATCGTGTTATCTCGGAATGCAGTTTCAAATACAATGTGTCAAGCCAATCCCGATCAGCTATTGTCACAGTACTTGGCCTCCTAAAGTCTTAGCAGAGCGAGTCCTCTCTCTCCTCCTGCAGAGCGTAATCTATCTCGTCCAACTCACGTTCACAGTCTTCGCATCCTTCAGCTCCACATCCCTCCACCACCACCATACCATGAGGGTCCACCAGCCGCCCCCCTCCCATTCCACATCCTCCCACTCCCCCCATCGTTCCCAAACCCATCCCCCTAACTCCTCCTACTGCTCCCATTCCAACTCCATTTCCTCCAACACCAACTCCTCCAACCCCCATTCCCCCAACTCCTCCTACTGCTCCCATTCCCAGTCCTCCCATTCCAACGACATTCCCTCCCACACCAACTCCTCCCATTCCCGTCCCAACAGCTCCCATTCCTCCAACTCCAATTCCCCCTCCACCAATAAGCAGCGCTCCCCCAGCGCTGCACGCCAGAGGGCTGACCACTGCTCCAATTCCTCGGGGCCACAGAGGGTCCATGAGTGCCCCCTGCTGGCCGAGCTGAATCAGCTGACTGACAGAGTAAACACCTCCACTGCCGGCTCGAACAACCTCCTCGTAGGAGGGGGCGCAGGAAGCAGCACGCGCCTCCTCCAGCCTCAGCCGGGCGCGGTGCTTCATCTCGATGAGGGTCTTGGTGTAGGAGTTAAGCGTGGCCACGGCGGCCGCCATGCAGCAGCTGAACGACAGCCACGCCATGCTGGTGAGGGAGGAAAGTGTTGGGAGAACAGGTCAGGCTAACGGTTTGTTTGTTTGAAAGCCCGGTCACACCACGAGTGGCACAGCAAAGTGCATCCACGTGTCATTGTGAAATATTTGCTGCTAGAAGTTTGGTGACGTAGTGAAATCCTGTCTTGTTACTCAGGCAAATTAAATAAAATGATGGTGCAACACAGATAATGAGCTACAATAGCTTCCTAGAGTTTGGACTTTCCGGTCTGGCAAATCTTACCGCAGCAACACCTTTAAAATTAATTGCTTTCGCTGCAAAATTTCACAGTTTTAAGTTGGTTTGTGACCATGCCTTAAATCAGATTTCCGGAGAAGGGGTTAAATTGAAACAAACTCACGCAAAAGACCATCCGTAGTCCCAGGTCTGTGGCCTCCAGTCTTTGGGCCCAATGCTCACGGTCATCTGAAACACTGTGGTGTACATCATGTGTGCTACCATCCCCATCAAACCTGGTAGAGGAAGAAAAGACAGCATTAAAGTTAAAAAGAGAAAGAGAAAAGAGGATAAGTCTGATAATTTTTTTGAAAACGATGAGAGATGAAAGACAGAGACAGGAATAAAGAACATTTGAAAGTATTTACAAAAGAGGAAATGAAGGAATTATTTAGCATTTATCATCACTTTACTCAAAGACAGGAAAGAATACCTGGGCGCAGTTTAGTGATCACATTAGTACTCATAATTTCAACAACTACCATCAATGGTATTTGCGGCTGTGTACAATCACACTTAAGTTAAAAAAAGTTTAAAAAGTTTGAGAAAGGGTGAGAAAAGGGTGAGAAAAGTTTCTCACCCTTTTCTCACCCTTCAACACATTTGAATGATCGTTGGCCATGTTTCTGTACGTCAGTTGTTAACAACGCGTCACCAACTGGGAAACTCTGTTAGCAAAATCTAGCCCCAGTTTCCCACCTCCGATTCCCACATGAAGTGACGTGAATGATGACGATGACCGTGAATGCACGGAAAGTCCCTTCCCCTTCTGATGGTCCTCATCAGAAGGGAAAAAATATGTATAGAAGTGAACAGGGAGAGATGCATTATTTTTGGATCCCGTTTGAATTGAACAATGAATCACACATATGATGTTTGTCAATTTAAAAGATAATTTTGCTAAAGAAGGACCAAGATCTGTTGCTGATGTGAGTAGCTATACATCCTGGTATGAAACACACAAACACTGTAGCTTCAGCGAGACATCACCAATGCAACTTTGAAGTGAATAGTCTTTCTAATTATGTAATTTCACAGTCTTATACTTCAACAGTTTTACCACAAACTGAAACTTTCTTGACTTGGAAAATTGATGAACATCATATGTTAATTCATGGCTCAAAAACAGGATCAAAACTAATGAATCTATTCGTTCACTACAGTACATACTTTTTTCCGAATTAAGTGTCCTGTGGTGGTCCACCGGAAGGGGAGGGACTTCGCCTCTCTATAACAACTCAGCAGAGAGTGTCCCCCCCTACTCACCTGAGAGGACAGTGCACATGGCGGCGTAGGCGTTGATCTTGAGGGCGTTCATCTCCCTCTTGGCACAGAGGCAAATCACTTCCACACACATCAGCAGGAAGCCCATGGCCAGAAGACTGATGTACGTAAACTCACTGATGACTGAAAGCCAGAGGACACCTGTGGGAAAAGAAAACATTTTATGAGTTCTCAAAAACTTCATTTAGGCCAACAAAAGCGAGGATTTGACGCTGAGTAATTTAATAAATATACAATATATTTGATGTTTGGCTGTGGGGATGGAAATATTTTCTGTTACCGACCTTGTGTTTCTCCTGGTGTCAGCTCAATGAAGCTGCGACACTTTTCTACCTGATCCTCACCTGGAAGAACAATCACAACAGAGTTCATGCTTCGACATCCTGTTGGTCATCAGGTCATTTGAGTTATGTACTTAATTTTATTACTTGTAATAAAATGCTATATTTCTGTCTTTAACGCTATAGTACGTAGTTTCCAACCCGGTCTCACGCCAGTTCGTGAAATGGTCACGTTATTTTTATTTATTGATACGTGTACAGGTCACGATTTTCTGGTTTATTTCGTGTACAGGTCACAAATTTAATTTCGTGTACAGGTTACGAATTTCATTTCATGTACTGCCACGGGGAAATTAAACGGCACACGCCGGCAACAACAACAACGGACGGACCGCCACACGGGGATGCGTTCCCCGGGCGCACAGACACGATCCGCGGTCTTTGTGGCACGCAACAACAGGGACATGAAACGCCACAACAACGGGACGATTGAGGTTAGGAAAAAAAAGAACTGGGAAAGGAACCGTCACACGCCGGACACGTGGTTAATAACGTGGAAAGGAACGGCAACACGCGGGACGCGATTCCCGCTCTCCGGGGTGAAAGTCCTGCGTTGTTTGACCCAGGCACCACCCCGGCCAACCTCCCTACGCGGATCTTTGGCTTTTAATACTACTCCCTACCATTGTCGTGCTGTGATCATGAAATATGCTTACCATTTAAATACATTAAATTAAAATTCGTAATCACTACACGAAAAAAACGACATATTCGTGTCCTGTTCACGAATCAATAGATTCAATAACGTGACCATTTCACGAACTGCCATGAGACTGGGCTGGTAGTTTCTGTTGCCCCATGAGGAATTCTATGTAATGACAACAAAACTGTCACTGCGTCCACATGATACAAGCCTTACGTGATTGCCCCCATGCCTCCTCCACGCAGTTGCTAGTAGCCAAAGAGGACGTGGAGGATTAAAAAAAACATGATGGAATCTTCAGAAGAGGTAATTGTTTTTACTCGAGTTTCTGCACGGGAAAGTCACCGGACGACACAATCTTCTGAACCATACTGAGAAATACAGAGAGTGTTGTGTGGAGCTGATAGTCTTAATTAGCTTTGTAGCAACTCATTTGGCAACGGCTTGAATGTAACGGACGTTCATTAATATCAAAACCATGTTGAATCTTATTAGAATTAAATATCAACCATCGTTTAGGGGATGAAAGCAAAACATATGTCTGTCTTTAAAGCCTCGGCCATAACAAAAGCACGAGGATTAGAGTTGGACAACTGCAAGTAGTTTGTTGGGGGCAGGATGATTTAACCCTTGTGT